>CM035091.1:92419108-92562214 GCA_020205505.1 Panax japonicus
AGACATATGACTATTCAGTTCAACAATATGTATAACATTGCATGAACTTAATTAATAACCACTACTTATTCAGCCATAGTTTATCTCAATAATGACCAGAGATAGTTCCATAACATATAATTTCCATCCTCAAATTCTCTGGTAGACCAAATTATTCACCATATGTAAGCAGGCAGACAAGTAAATACTGAACATAGAATTTCAAAAGATATGAAGGTTCTCTTGTTTCTATTCTGTTTATTGTTATGTTGTATTCATCTCCATATCTTCGTTGCTAACTGATGATAATGAATAAAGAACAACATACTCAACATAATAACATCATCAGGAAATATGCATGGGCTCACATGCCAAGAAGAAGAAATGTCTTCAGTGTGTGTGTGCGAGTGATTGTGTGTGTGTGTGTGAGAGAGAGAGAGAGAGAGAGAGAGAGAGACCATTATTTGATATATATGATCTAAATGATCCACAGCAATTATAGCCTACAAGCTTCTGTGTTCGTCCATCCTTTGAACGGGAACTTCCGATACACGATATGGGAGTTTTGGATAAACAATGAGATTCACGATTTGAAAACTATGGTCTCTTGTTAAAATACATTTTAACTTGTTCGTATGACTTATCTATATGCAAATTTTAATGACTTCTCCCAAACAAGATGTGCAGAGGCCAAAATGAATCACATCAAAACAGTTTTTCACATGTAAAACTGTTTTGTAACTAAACCAGAAGATATCACATAATTTATGTGCATTCAGAACATATCAATCACAGTGCCAACATGAATATGACAAAATTTTCTTATAGGTCACATACCTCATCAAAAACCAGCAGAGCCCCAGCATCATCACAGGCAGTACGCAAAGACATTAAGAACTCCTTAGTTGCACTGTATATGCCACCTTCACCCTGAATAGGTTCCACAAACACTGCTGCAATATTTCCAGACCGAATAAGTTCTGTCGTAGCTTGTATATTCCCATACTCTAAGAAAGTTACTCCAGGCATGACAGGTTCAAAAGGTGACCTGTAATGCTCTTTGCTAGTCAACGCAAGAGCACCCATTGTCCTACCATGAAAGCAGTTACTAAAGGAAATAAAATCTGTAGGTGGATGCTTCCTACCAGGGTGTGAAAATCTTTGGAACTTTCGAGCAAATTTAATTGCCGCTTCATTTGCTTCTGTTCCAGAGTTTGAGAAGAAAACACGATTAGCAAAAGATGAAGCAATAAGGCGTTTTGCAAGCTCTACCTGCAGGAAATAATAATTATATACAAAAAAAGAGCTTTATACTTGCAAAAGAAAAAGGGAAATAGTTGCTTCACTATGAACAGGGTAAAAACTCAATTAAGTAAAACAGCAAATTGTTCTGTGAAAATAATGAGTGTATGTTCCTATTTGTAATTGAAAAAGATATGAATAACTTGTTACAGGATTGTAACCCAGAAATGAAATATACCAGGCTTTTGCTGAATCTATCATTTCCATATAAACTGCTTATCAAGACATAAGTAAACAACTAACAAAAGCACCATCATCACCAGACCATCTACCTAATCACTGATAAGTACAATTGACTAAAACAAGTTCATGCAAAGGTTGAATTTCGGTTTGCATGTCATCAGTTTATTCCAAAAGATATCATAATTAGACTCATGGAAAGTTATGGCCGAGGGGAGAGTAAAAGTATAGGTACTAATTTCTACAGCAGCCCCATTTATTTTCCTCATCAAGCATTCCTTGTAAATGATGACAAAGTTTCAATTTTTAAAAAAAAATTAAAAAGCTATACATAAGAATATAATCAAAACGAAATAAAGACCCATCAACTATATAGAAACTAAAAATGCAATGCAAGTACACTATCACAAACTAAAAAACAAGTGAATAAGAATATAATCGAAACAAAAAACGAAATAAAGACCCACCTGTGGAACCGTGTAGAATATATTGCTGACATGGGTCAGAGTATTTGCTTGGTCAGTAACAGCTCTTATCCAATCAGGATCCCCATGACCGAGAGCATTCACTGCAATTCCAGAGGTGAGGTCCAAATATTCTCTCCCTTCAACATCATACAATTTACAACCTTTGCCACTCGAGAACACAACCGGAGTTCTTGCGTATGTTCCCACCATAACCCTCCCATCTGCCTCCATTACCTCCTTGCTCACCACCTCAAGCCCTAATTTGGTCGAATCAGAAGACACTTTTTGCACGTCCACAGCGAGACAAGCACTCATTCGCCCACCATTGGACGGAGCTGAAAATGTCCGCGTAATCGAGCGGCGAAGATCGGTCGTCGGAAGAAATGCATCACTGTGGAAAAGATAAACTGAACTCATATTTCTCGATGAAACATGATAGATAGATAGATAGATAGATAGATAGATAGATCAGATTTTGAAATTTTGGAAACAGATTTTTGTAAAACAAATCGGTAGAATTGAATTTTTTTTCAAAAAACATGTTTTGATTTGGCTTAGATCTAAGTTAGAAAAGGTTTTAGAAACACTTTAATGGCCTGTTCGGGAATGAGTTGTAAGTTAAAATATAAGTTGACGTATTCAAGTTGTGACTTATAAGTAAAAGTATTCAGTTGATAATGACTTATAAATCAGAAATTAAGTTAAAATAAGTTATAAGGGTGTTCGGCTCATAATAACTTATAAGTTAAAATCAAATATAAAAATTACTAAAAAGGACATGCATTTCTTTTTTACTCTTGGTGGCAATTAGATAAAAACACTGAGCAGAGTTAACAATTCAACATGGGCAACAAACCAGACTCGGTTTAAAACCGAGAGCATCTTAGTAGTCAGCAAAAATGTCACTATCAATTTAGGAAATAATCACCAACAAGAGTTTTCCAAAGTATATGATTCGTTTGTTGCTAGAGAAAAATTTCACTCACCTTGTCATCAACATCCATGAATTTTCAAACATAATTGACTTCATATCCCAGAAATCTTGGGTATCTGCCTAATTTTCAAAGAAAATGTCCAATTAGCAACTCTGCACTAGCCATTTGACAATGCTTACTATAATAAACAACATGAAGTAATATAGAATTTCTCTTTCCAAGAAAAGAAAAGGTAATAGCTTCTTTTGGTTATTAAGAAAAGCTATGGAGGAATGCCACAAATCTAAATAGTTCATAGCATAATTTTCTACATAACAATAAACTACTCCAAGTTTAATCGCTCATTGCAATGTTTTAAAAGGTGCTAGGCAGGAGGTGGGAGGCCGGGGGGCTAGCGCCTAGGGGGCATAGACAGAATTTTTTATTTTAAGCTAATTTTAATATTTTATCTTATATTTATCCAAACAAAACAATAATATAAAGGAAAACAATTTATAATAAAGATAATAAAGGCATTTGCTTAAAGTTCAAACACATATTCATATTGCTAATGTCAAAGTTCAAACACAAACATGCAATTGTTCAAAATTCAAACATATTTAAACGTATTAGTTTTATTCATAAACAAAATTGCTATTAAATAATAAATTTTAAGATTTTAAGAATTTAATTCAATATTAAAGCTTAAGAAACTAAATATAAATTTAAGAATTATATTGAATTAAATTAAATATTACAAATGTATCATCATTTATATAATTTGAAGTTGGTACAAGTTCAAAAAATTACAACTATAATAAAATTATCCATTTTGACTTGATATTGTTCACTTCTTGTTGTGATTTGATATGCTACAACCTGTATTATGAATATGGTAATCATTAGAAAAATAAATATATCAAGTTCTGGTTTGAGTAGTTATTAAAATTAAAAAAAAAACATCTCCGCCTAGACCCCGCTTAATTTTCCGGAGTGATTTTTTTGCCACCTTGAGCCTAGGTGAGACGCTAGGAGGGCCTAACGCCTAGGCGGGGCGCCGTGAGGGCCTAGGCGGAGATTTTTAGAACACTTGTTCATTGTGGTCCAATCTAATTAGAATTTCAAATTGTCAGTTTAAATTACATACCCTTACATTTCAAGCACAGGTCAAATGCAAAAAATAAAACAAAAGACGAAAAAAATAAAACCAAAGTCTAATTGCAACATAGTTTTACAAAGCAAACTAGTGGTCCATAATTGTCAAGGAAGGAGAAGCCAAGAAATTGACTGATCGAGCGCAGGGAGAGTGCATAGCATATCAGAGCAGATTTTCGATTTTAGCCGCTGTAAAAAAAAATTTACGTTAGAAGAGAAGAAGAGAAATAGCAAGGCATTTAGCAATAAATAAATAAATAAATAGTAGGCTTTTGAGGGGTAGAGATGTAATTTATCGAGTCAGAAGTGAGGTAAAATAGACATTATATTTGTTCAAAATAACTTATTAAGAATGACTTATAAGTCATTTTTTAATAAGTTACAAATTGTTACTTATTGTATTTGACTTATAAATTAAAAAAACAAGGAATAATTTAAGTTGCTCCCGAAAGGCACTTAGAAGTTGGTTTGACAAACTTACAAGCTGCTCCCGAACGGCTCTTAGAGCCCATTCGGCAACGACTTATTTTAAAACGACTTAAAGTTAAAATATAAGTTAACTTATAAGTTATTTTAAGTTTTGACAGATAAGTAAAAACGTCTAGCATCTTGACTTATAAGTTAAAAATTAAGTTAAAACAAGTTATGAAGGTGTGTGGCTGATAATGACTTATAAGTTAAAATCAAATGTAAAAATTAATAAAAAGAACATTAATAAAAAGATATTGATTCAATATTATAACAATCATCCACAATTTCATTAAATAAAATATTAAACAAATTCTCTAAATATATCAACTATAATATTTTTCCAGATTAGACATTCTTAATGCAATATTATCTCTTATTGAATATAGAAGCATTTTGAATATTTAACAACTACTAAGCACCATGGTCATCCGTGTACACACATACAGCATAAGTAGCACAAAAGAAAGGTGGTCACATGAAGTTGGACAAAGGGAGTGTATTATAGAAGAGTGAAATGACAATCATGAAAATTCTTGAAAAATGATAACAGGGCGTAGAGGTGTATAGTCAACCACATATTGTGACAAAGACGTTATCTAATCTGTAATGCATAGGTAAAGTGAAATTTTTCCCAAAACCATTTCATGCTAACACTGGTTGCCCATTGACACGAAGACATGCATATTATGTGTAATTAGCAAGTTTTGTTTATTAAAGAAATGAGGTTTATGATGACTGAGTTTTGTACCCATGAATTAAGTGTATTTGAGTTTAATCTTTTGTCAGTTTTTAAGCATTTGTGTCTTCATGCGTGTTTTACTTTGTTTTGTAAGAATTGGGGCAAAAGTTACTTGGATCGACGTTTGGGGTTGCTAGATTCGCATTTTTGGCTTCCCATTTACATAGCAGCCACTTCAAGGCCAATTTCGGCATTTCTCGGTTTGTATTTCGAAAAACTCAAAGAATGAAAGTTGTAGATACACTTCTTCTCTTTCCGGAACATCTTGAATCATCTAAAGTTGAATCAAGTTAGGATGCGTTTTCGGACGAATTTTGATACTTTTTTTTACTCTAAATTAGGTTGGGTTTTCTCCTAAGATAGAATTTTGACTTATAACCTATAAATACATGATGTGAGACATATAATAAGATATTCATTAGATAAGGTCTCCATGAGATTATATTATATTAGAGATACACTCCATTAGATTTAGGAATTCAATCATAAGCCCTAGTTTATATTGGATTGTTGGAGATTGAAATAACTTGGAGATCATTAAAGATCGAGAGCAGGAGCAAGAATGGAGCATCAAATTTGCAGACAACATATTTTATTTTATACTCTACTTCTAATGTTATCTTTTAATGCTTATTCAATTATGAATTCTAAACTTTAATTCAATAACAATGAACTAAATTTATTGTTTAAGATTGCAACCGATCTTATTGCGTAGCTTATTTTAGTATGCTTCTTAATTAATTATTGTGATTTGTGCATAATTGATTAATTGTCTAATTAATAATTACTGTAATAATTTATATGAATGTGGGAGATGAAATATAGATTTAGATATGATCATAATAGTATGTGATTGTGTTTTTTGCATGGTGATGAAATTTATAATTTGTGTTTAGGATAGGAATATACCTTGACGTTGCATGTAATTTGATAGGGAACACGTGCTTTAAATTTCTTCAAAGTATAAAATAAAATCAAGACATTTATTTAGTAAGGATTGATGAGTATTATTTTGTATGTCCCAATAATAACTTTTGTGATTTTTCATCTAACCAAGTCTCCCTGTATTTCTTGATTATTTTTTAAAATAAAACAATTACAGTCTAAAATATTGGCCAAAACAAATTCAAATTTAAGCAAAATAAAGAAAGGCATCCATCATAATAACATTCATATATTAGATTAATGACAAGAAGGCAATTATCATGAATACATGAAAATTTGCAAGATTACATAATTAATTAATAAGTTGCTTTGTTAGTTATTGGTTAGATAATTGGCTACAATTTTCATAATAGCCTTTAGGGGCTCAATTGAAACAAGGGAAGCATTAGCAGCATAGTCTTCTTTAATATCATACTCGATTGTAGCTTTGGTGATGCAGCTCTTTTCATCTTTTTCAATAATTTCAAATCGAACCCTATATAAATTAAATCCAACATCAAGGTACCCACCTTCTACAGCTTCTGTCACTTTTACCCTCGTCTCGTCATCAACCTTTGTAAACTTCTCCTTATAATAACCAAAACCCAGTGCGCCTGGTAATCGGTCAAATCAAACATGAAACAACCACCACTAATTATTATTTGTGTATGATAACGATTCGGCATTTCATGAGTAGAAATGATGATTTAAAAGTTATACCCTCACATGTAGGGGAATTCGAGATTTCGAGTGAGAGGGGTCAAAAAATTTAACAATAAAAAGTATTAAGGTAATATGGTCATACACAAATAGTTTCTCTCGTCCCAAATCACTACGTAATTTTAGACATTGTTCACAAATAAAACATACCCAATTGTATTGACTTTGGTCAATTGACCACGTATGCCGGATCTGATAAATTGATAAATTTATTATCAAATTAACTTGATGATAACCGGATCTGATTAATAATACTTACCGGGTGCAAAAACGAGTTTAAGAATGGTTCCGACGGAACCATCACCTTCGACCACCTCAATTTTGTCAATAACACCAGGGAGCCCCTTTTCCACCAGTTCCGCTAATTTCAGACTGCCGTACACTTCCCATGCTGCGCCTGCTGCCGCATTTACTTCTATTTCATCACAAATTGTACCAAACATCTTTCCTTTCCTTCTAATGGATGATTTTCAGACTTTGTTCTTCTTAATTACATTACCATGTGTATTGTATATATAGAGAGAGAGAGAAAGACAGATCGTTAGGGCAGGGAAGACTTACATTGCAAAAAATAAAAATAAAACAAATAATATTATAATAACAAAAAATAAGATAAAAAATGATAGGTTAGTATTAAGGCCTATTTCTTTACCATACAAAATTGCCTTTATTTATATACAAAAACACATTTTTGAGTGTCTTTTAGTGCTTATTTAGTTATTTGTCTGATTTATTTCAAACGTAATTTATTTAATTCATAATATAACATTTTAAAATTAATGCGGTGCGTTTGAATATTTAAATGCTACCAAACATGCACTTTATAAAGTCATATATGAAGATAAATTTTTTCTTATATTTTTTTTCCTGACCCTTTTATTTTGGTTTCTTCTAGACCCTTAAAAATAAAATTTATTTTTAAAATTTAATTGTAATAATATAAAATTTTAAAATAAAAAAAATGGAGAAAGACTTGAAATCTTATATAAATTGGCCTGCAAAAGATTCTGCCCACAGGTTAGACAGACGGCAGGGTGGCAATAGCAGAATTATTGACAAATAAAATAAAATAATAAGGACAAACGATTGCTTAAATTAAGTAATGATCCGGTATTTGACCTTCTACTTTGTACCAAATGCATTTAATTACAATTGGAGATTTAGACGAATCAACGGCCGGTTTGATAATCCGTACATGACACCAGTTAATTTTAAAAATGAGAAATGGTATAGACATAAACTGCGCAAAAAAAATTATGAACGGAGATAGAGAAATACTTCGTCCGTCACATGACGTTTCAGAGTTATGCACGAGAATGAAGAAATTGTTATATCACATTAAATATAATATCAATTTGTCCATAATATCCTTTACCATATACTTTATCTCATATGTAATATTTTTTCATGAGGGATAATTTTGAAAAAATTGTAGTTAATGCTACTGGATTATACTATACAACGTCAAATAATTAAAAAAAATAAAATTATCTAAAACGTCATATATTATGGGACGGAGGGAATACGGGTAATGGATTTAATTAATTACTCCCTCAATTCTAAAAAAGATAAATTATTTGTTAATCATTTTGTTTTTCAAAAAAGTAAAAAGAAGAAATATAATAGTATAAAATATATGAATTAATGTTTAATACATTGCACTGTATAAACAAGTGGTACACATCAATTGTTTTTCCAATTTCCAATGGTATTATAACAAAAAAATTTATTTTACACTTTATTTGTTTTCTTTATTTTATTTTTTCATTTTAATAGAAACACAATTTTTTATGGGATAATTACATTTTATATGACATTTTAAAAAATAATTACAACAATAGTGCACTCACAATATTAATGTATATAAATTTTTATTTTCATTAGTAGTGAAAAATAACTATTCCTTTAATTATGTTGTGTTATTTAATGTGCTGATGACATGGCAATTCAAAATTTTTTTTAAATGTTCACGCTTTATGTGGGATAGTGGGCTCGTGTTTCAATTTAAAATTTGTTATTATCTTTGTTCGTCTTTTTTTTCATTTGGAAACCCTTATTGGTGGCTTTTCCGGCCGACCAAGCTCCATTACATTAGTTGCACGCCAGATTAGTTGCATTATATATATACATTAGTTGCACGCCAGATTTCTCCGACCAAGCTCCATTAGTGGCTTTTTCAGTCGACTTTCAAGCTTTTGATGAGCAGATTCCGATCTTCAAATCACAGGAGTGAGCATGGCGGCGAAGCCATTGATACTAATGTTTGGCTTGATACAATCCCTTTTTAGTTTTATTATTCTTCAAGGCATCTATCACTTCTATTGCTTCACTATGGGCCCCTTCCGCCAGAGACTATATAGAGGGTCGGCCTGCCTCACATTCATAGAGATTCAAGGCTCTTCATTTTAATTTTTTTAGTTCTTTGTATTTTCTTTCCACTTGGGGGTAAACCTTGTTTGTTTCGTAATTTGTGCCCTCTCTTCTGTTAATCATGTTAGTTTTTTCATACTGTAGTTGGTAACCAAACATTCACACCAAGGTAACCTGTAAGACCCCAAATTATTAATAATTGAAATTTAATTTACTCTATTTATCATTTTGAAATAGTAAGGGTTGATTTGATTAATGTGGTTAGTTATGGGTAAAACGCGCAAATATTTCAAATAAGCAGGTGGTTATAAAATATTCATTGTTGTCGGGGAATATTCGTTTGGTCGTTAAATATTCTTGCGGTCGGGGAATATTCGTACGACGGCGCAGTCTTTTGTGGGCCCCATAACGGAAAGCGATTGGATGAAGAAAACGACAAGTATAAGTTGTTTATAAATAACGGCGCAGTTGTTACCGTTAATACTGTTGGAATACCCGGTGGTTAAAATACAGTAATACGCGTTGTTGCACAGTAGCACACGGTATTGCACCAATTATTGATTCTTACGTAAGAAGGCACTACTCAATAATTGTTACAGTAATTACTGTTCAGTATTTTATTTTATTGATTCAATAATTGCTGCGTTGATATTTTATATTACTGTTGTTTCAATAATTATCACTACACAGTTTTTTTATTATCGAAGCAATAATTCATATTATCTGAATAATATTATTAGAAAATATTATCGGCAATGGCTAGAAAGTTTATCTAAGGAGAGGTTTGGTCACCTAATTGCGCGCCAGTAAGGAGAAATTCTTATTGGAAAGCCCCCTCTTTCCTGGGAACGGCCTGGTTGCCAGTACTGTGATTCTGTAATATTATTTGTGAATAATTTATTATTGATTTATATGATGAGGAAAATATTGATTTTATGTGGATATAGATGGAGAAAATTTTTAAAGTGACAATTGTTAAAAATTGATATTTTATCTTTTCTGATAAAATAATATTTTATTATATTATTATAATATAAAACGGTGATATCTTTATAATGAATGTGGGATATATGAGTATATGAGGAGTATTTTTATTACCAAAAATATTTAAAACATGTTTTTCATGTCTGTGGACCCCATTTCTTGACTGAAATTTGATTATAGCCTGTAAAATTGCCCGTTTGTGAATTTCGGTCAATTTCTGTTTCAAATTTTTCTGACAAAAGGGCTATTTATTATGAATTATTGAAGTTCCGAAGCTTCGAAATAATTAATATTTGGAAGTTTAAAATATTTTAAATAACAAAAACGTTCTTTTCATTATGGTGTGTTACATATGTGTGTTGAATGAGCTGAATTCTGTTCTTGGAAGGTTGGCGTAGGAAAATTTAATTATTATATTAATATTATATTAAATTTTCTACTTTGGTGTTCTAAGCATTTTCCTATAAATAGGGTGCTTTGATTAGAATTGAAAATCACACCAGAAACTGAAGTTTACTCTATATTTCTCTCTCTATATATTGAGCGTATTCTTGTGAGGATTCTGATACTTTGAGTATTGTTATACGGTGCAAGTTTCCTTCAGCACTATACCCAGTATTCCAGCTAGAAGTACTAATCTTTCGAGATAAGGGATGTTATTTTCTTCGTAAGTGATATTATTTTTTCAATATCATTATGCCGAAATATTGGTTGGAACTTTTTATCAAATTTGGAATTTTTTCATGTCAGGGTTACTATTCATGAGTTACTATTCACGAGTTACTATTCACGAGTACTATTCACGAAGCATGATGATGTTTTTTTGTGAAATTTCTATCTTTTGGTGTCGGAATTACTATTCACGTATATGACACTATTCACGGATACGACACTATTCACAGAAAAAATAAATTTTTATCTATTTCGTCCAAAATATCTATTTCAACCAAAATATCTATTATGGTAGAGCTAACTAGTGAAACGAGATGCCAGCAAATGAAAGATGTTAGCCCATAAGTTATACTCCCTTACTGCTCTGGATGATGTAACAGCCTGTTTGGTTGAGAGTTTTAATTTGGAGGGAAGGAAAGCAATGAGAATAAAAAGTTTTTCTTTCTAAATATTTTGGAAGGAAGAACTTTTCCATCCTATTCCCTTAAAAGAAAGAAATATTCATCATTTTATATAATCTTGTAGGGTTACTAATGATAAATTTGGAATTTTTTGTACTCTATTTTCTCTATTTTACTTTTCTTAATGTGTGAAAAATATACTTAGGACATACAAGGAGAGTATATATATATATATATATATATATATATATATATATATATATATATATATATATGTGTGTGTGTGTGTGTGTGTGTGTGTGTGTGTGTTGTGTGTTAAAAGTGAGTGTTTCACACTCAAACTTATGTGTGTCTTGTATTTAATACAATGAGTTGGGATTGATAAAATAGTGAAATGTAAAAACTGCAATTAATGGAAATGATGAAATGCCATAACATTCATTATTTATGCATCTCCTGTTTAAAATGTCAAGCTTGTAGATGCATGTGAGGCTGCTCTAACTAAAGAACACAAGGCTATAGTTTGAAAAGGAAGAATCTTGATGGTTATGCATAGACTTCTTTGGGAACACTGAAAAACTTGCAACACCTTCACTTGCAGCAACCAAGTTCAATAAAAACACCAACAGACTCCATTAGTATTTGCCACTACAGAATATACAGAAATAGGTATATATATATATATACATGGAAAAGGAAAAGAAAAGAAAAAATACATTGTTCAATATTCCTTCCCCTTTCCATGAACTTTTACACAAGGAATGTAAGAAATATATATATATATATATATATATATATATATATATATATATGGAAAAGGAAAAGGAAAAGAAAAATATACATTTCCAGCACATAGTAACATAAGTACATGATATTCCTTCTGGGAATAGTAAAAACAATAACAAAAATGAAAATCTAAAGATGATACAAGCCTTTCAGTAAATTTATCCCCTATTCTGAAAATAAGAATTGGAAAGCATTGAAGTAAACACATTTAGTAGCAAAATAGAACCCACAATATACAGCCAAGACTCATCTGATTCTTTACTTCTGCTTGTTGCTAGAACCCTTCTTTTTCATAAAGCTTCCAAACTTGCCGAGCAAAGCCCTCTTCTTCTTCTGACTTTGTTCCTTTGTTGGAGAAGTGCCGCCATTCTCTAGGTTTTCTGTAAAAGACAATCCATTTATCTGGTCAAAGTTCTCGTTACCCTCTGTATTTGAGTCTAGTTCATCAACAGATTCCTTCTCCGGCTCTCTATCGGGGGAGAATTCTTTATCTTCAATCTTGCAGCTTTCCCACATCTTAAATTCAACTTCTACGGAATCATCATCTTCCTTTTCTTTGTTCTCGTTCCCTTTGGGCTTTCCGTTTGAATTCCAAACTTCAGTACCAGTTTCAACAGCCCCCGCATGCAAGACATTGCTCTCCTCCAAAGGAATTTCTTTTACATGCTCTTTAAAATGCTGATCTGGCTGCTCCAATTTGGAATTTTCTTCCTTTCTGCGTCCATTTTGTTCGGAGAACTCTACTACCTTAGGGAGCATATCGTAATCTTTTTCACCTGTCTGTAAGCTCGCCATTTTCCTCAGCTTGTTTTCTGGTCATTGCTTCTTCTAGCAATTTTGACAATTCATCAACCTTCTTTAGAGAAGCAGATTCTTTAGTTTTAATCTCCTCGTTCTCTTGAATAATACTCTGCAATTCATTTTCTTTGTCCAGTAAACTCTCCTTCAATCTCATGCTCTCAGCTTTTGCTTCCCCAAGAACTTCCTTCAGATAATTCACCTCAGATTCAGCTTCCTTTAAGGTACTCTTCAGCAGAACTTCTTCCTCCTTTGTGGCACGAGCATCTTCCTCGGCTTCTTTAAGTGACTTAACCAGTCGGCTCACTTCTTTTGCCATAGACAAGTTCTCTTCTTCAGATTTGTTAACACAATCCATTAAATGGAGCTCTTTTTCCTCCCATTTAGCCTTGGTATTCCTGTGATCATGCTTAGATTGTTCGATCAAATTAGTGAGAATATCAATCTCGTGTTTTGCATCATCAAGCATGCCCTCGTATTTCTCATTTGACGCTTTCAAAACCAGCTTCAGATTTTCTATTTGGGTTTCGTAATTTTCAAGCTCATCTTGACTAGATAATAGCTTTTCTTTAGCCTCTCTTGCTTCTGAAGAAACTTCATGTAATGCTGAAGCTAAACTTTCCATTGCTTTCTTACTTTTCTCTTCTTCTGCTTTTGAAGTTTGCAACTCATTTATGAGTTTGTTTTTCTCTTCTAACAGCGTTTGAACACTGTCAGCTGCAAGCTTCTCATTGTTCAATGCTTGGGTTTTCTCGTCATTCACCATATCAAGCTCAGACTTTAGAGATTCGACCTGCTTTGCCAATTCAGAAGCTTCTTTCTTGGCCATATTTAGAATACGCTCTGATACCTCAAGATCGCCTCTCTGGGATCCTATCGACATTTCCAGTAACCCCACCTTTTCTTTAAGAGAAGCAATTTCCGATTCTGCATCCTGCAACAAATCATTACTTCCCTCGAGTTGTTTCATTATCGATTCCAAAGATTCTGATGCAGATCTCTCCAAACGATTTGCTTGCTGAGCATGAGCCTCTAATTCTTCAACCCTCTGTTGCCACTCTTCCACTAGATTATGTGCATAAGATTCAGCCATTTTTGCAGCCTCCAGCTCAACGTTCAGTTGCTCTAGGGAAGCTTCATTTTCCTCTAGCCTCTCCTCCAAATCTTCTGCTTTCTCAAGATCTTGTTTCAACGTCTCTACCTCTGATTTGAGCTCCAACACCATTTTGCTGTTCTTGTTCGCCTCCGTTTCATAATCTTTTGCTTTCTCAAGTTCCTGTTTCAACGTCTCTACCCCCGATTTGAGCTCCAGCACCACTTCACTGTAGTTCTTAGCCTCAGTTTCATAATCGTTTGCTTTCTCAACTTCTTGTTTTAACGTCTCTACCTCTGATTTGAGCTCCAAGACCATTTCACTGTACTTGTTAGCCTCTGTTTCATAATCTTTTGCTTTCTCAAGTTCTTGTTTCAACGTGTCTACCTCTGAATTGAGCTCCAAGACCATTTTGCTGTGCTTGTTAGCCTCCGTTTCATAACCTTTTGCTTTATCAAGTTCTTGTTTCAAAGTCTCTACCTCTGAACTGAGCTCCAAGACCATTTTATTAGTATCGTTAGCCTCAGTTTCAATCCTGGAATTGAGCATGGCCTTCAACCGTACCAATTCAGCCGACAGCATCTCAACCTTCTCCACATGAATCTCAGCAATCTTAGTTGCGTCATCAGCATGGGTAAGCGCCTGATTTTTTGCATCACAAGTCATGGTTAGTTCTTGCTTCACCTTTTGGAGCTCTTGAGTGGCAATCAGAAGAGCAGAAACATCCATCGCATGTTGGTTCCTCACATCTTCAATCTCCTTCTGCCACTCTTCTTCCTTCTTCTGAGTCGCCTCAATGCCGGCCTGCTCCATCTCGACAGCACGAAACTTCTCGAGCTCAGAGTCCTCTTCAGCTCGCTTTTGAGCGACCAATGCCTCCGCGAGTTTCCCATTAGCTTCCTCTGCTACCCTCTGCGCTTCTTTCAATTCATCAATCGCTTGCGCTTTCTCTTTCTCAACCAAGGCTAACTCCTCCTTTACCTTCTTAAGGTCTTCCTGAACAAGGTTTAGTTGAGCCTGTAATTCTGATCCCTTCAAGACCCGAGTTGGTTGTTTCTGAAAATCCAAAGCCAAAAAGTGCAATGCCGATCATAAACACATTAATTTTACAAGATTTAATGAGCCCATTACACTCTATTCGACTTAAAATAAAATCCTTCAATAAAAACTTGTTCACCCTAAAATGATCTTAGCTGATTTTATTGCACTGCAAAATATAATCTCATTAATAGCACAAAAAGAAATTGTATTTCCTAATCCAATATCCACAACATGCAGGGCAATGTGTGAAATATACAGTCAAAAAAGTAAAAGGGGATAGCTGAAACTTACATCAGGTGTAGTGCTGAGCCTTGGGGATCGGCGATCTACCAAGGGCTTCGAAGTAATTGGTCTTGGGGAGCGATCTACCGAGAGGCGAGAAGCTTGCAGGGCAGAGGGCGAATCAGTCTCAGATTTAGTAACTCCCCGGCTAAGTTTACTAACCCTAGGAGTTGTTCCTATTGATGATTTGTTAATGGGAGTTGCTGGTGATGCTTTATTGTTGGGAGTTTCAGATAAAGTAGATTTGTCCAAGTTCAATCTGTTAAATAGAACTCCATTTCAATCAAACAATGCAAGATCTATATACACAACCCATGTAATTAAAGCAAAAGCTATAAACATATAAAATTGAATCAAGTCCAAAGATGGAAACTTTAGCAGGAATTTTGCACCAAAAAAGATAAAGCAATTTTAGAACTAATTATAGAGATGAAAACTATATACTAAAAATTACACCTGAAACTGAGTCCAATATGAGTTTAAGAAAAAGTAGTTTTTGTCCAATTTCATTCTGTCATTTCATAGCATTGCAATTTGCAAAATAAAACTCAATTTCAATAAAATAATGCAAGATCTAAAGACAAAACACATGTAATTAAAGCAAAAACTATAAACAGATAAAGTTGAATTAAGGCCAAAGATTGAAACTTTATAGCAGGAATATTGCACCAAAAATAGAAAAAGCTACTAAGTACTAATTATAGACTGAAAATTATATAAACAATAAATTACACCTGAAATTGAGTCCAATATAAGTCAAAATCAGATCCACACCATCAAAGTCCAAAACCCCAGTTAAAGTTCCCATTTTTTTAGCAGGATCAACATTTAGAGAGGAAAACAATCAATTCAAACCCATATCTAACAAAATCCCCAAATAACACACACACACACACACAATATACACACAACAGAAAGACTACAACTTTGACACAAATCAGAGAAATAAGATCCGACCCAGAAAATGTGAAAAATCTGACCCAAATAGAAAATCAAGAGAAAAGGCAAAAATATAAATAAGATCCAGATAGAGAGAAAAATAGTTACTTGGATTTGAAAGACATGATGGGATTCTTGTGATTGGAAAGAAGAGTGGGAATCAGGGGCGGTTACCAAATAGGGCTGCTATTTGTATGGAATTATGGGAATTGAAGGAGAATGTGACGAAAATAAGATGAGGGATTTTTAGATTTTGGTGTATTTGTATCTATTATATCTACAGACAACAGCAGCAAAACAGAGCATAGAGAAGTTGTAGAGCAGAACAGAGCACAGAATGCAGAAGAGGAAAGTAGTAGTAGTAGCAGCAGCAGTTGTATTTTACATTTGGGTTTTGGTGTACTTGTTCTGTCGGTTTAGAGTGGCCACACAGCACTTTACTCTCTCACTCTTTCCTTTATTTTACTCAAGTACACAAGTAACTGATCTGAGGCAGAGGCATGAGGGTCTCTTAAAACATCTCCAGCAGGTGGTAGATATAATCTAATCCTAGATTAAATATAGATCAAATATAGTCCCTATCGATGGGACTAAATTTAATCCATGAATTTTTCTCATGAAGTTGATAAACTATATCAAGAAATTAGATGCGGTAGACTATAATTTTAAATATATTTAAATGAGAGTGTGGAAAAATGATCGGTGAATTATAATTCATTAAATATAATATATTTTTTTAATATTATAATTCATGGGATAGTTCACTTATTCGAAGGATTGATGTCGTATAGATTGAATATAGTCCATGGTATAGTCTACCTTACTGGAGATACTCTAATCTCAAATCAACAGTCAAACACAAGATTCGATTACCGTGAAGTTGTTAACTTAATGGTAAGTTGATTAATTGACCAATACAGTGTTGACACGTAGAGAGATCACATTTTTCTGGTCTGCATATCGATATTGTATTGGTTAATTGACCAAAGTTAACTTATGTTAACCACTCCCCCACACACGTTACTTGTGTAAAGTATTGGGGGTAAAATATAAATTTTATAAAATTAAAGGACTAAATAAAAAAATTACTAAAATTATAAGTACGAAAGAGAGAAAAAATTATATGATAGGGTTACACCAAGCCTAGGGCCACTTTATAATATATTCCCTCTATTCTTAAAAGGCTGATTTAGGGTATAACTAGATACAAACTCTCGCGTTGCGGCGAAATTATTCAAAGTTTTAATAATAAATATATGAGTACAATTAATAAATTAAAATATAATAAAAAAATAGTATATTATTGTGCGATGATCAAATAATATAATCGGATTAGAGATAAGTAAAAAAAAGACCATAACACATTTAAAACGAATAAGTCTAAAAGAGTAAATTTCTACTAAATAAAGGCAACAATTAAAAAGTACATTTGTACACGGGACTCAAGAGTGTGAATTAGAACCAAAATTCTACATGTCGAAAACCCACCAAAATTTTCCAATCGAAAACCCACCAAAATTTTCAATTAAACACGATTGACACCACAAATATCAGATCAATCAAATTAATTGCAAACGTTATTCCGCATATCAGCAACTAAATGCAAATGCAATAATCTCAAATTTTAGCACATAATATCTAAAAAATTAGAAAATAGACAAACCAATGAAATAATTACACCCGCTTCTGGGTTATGTTTTACACTCCTGCATATAGTTATAACCTGTAAGTAATAATATGTGTAAGACCCCAACTTATTATAAATAAATTAAATTTTTCTCTATTCATTATTCTAAATTAATAAGGGTTAATATAATGCTTTGGTTATGGATGAAATGTGCAAAGTTTATAAAATAAGCTAGTGGTTATGGAATATTTTTTTTGTCGGGAATCTCCGTATGACGGCGCAATCATTTGTGGGCCCCATAACGAAAAATAGTTGGATGAAAAAAAACGACAAAGATTGAGTTTTATAAATAACGGCGTAAATTATTACCGTTAACACTGTTGGGTTACCTGGTGGTTAAAATACAGAAATATGCGTGGTTGCACAGTAGCACACGGTATTACACAGTATTGTTGAATTATTGATTCGTACGTAAGAAGACACTACTCAATAATTGTTACAGTAATTATTGTTCATTATTTTATTTTATTGATTCAATAATTATTGCGTTGATATTTATATTATTATTGTTTTAATAATTGTCACTGCAAAGTATTTTCCATTATCAGATCAATAATTCATATTATTTGAATAATATTATCATATAATATTATTGACAATGTTTAGAAAGTTCTGTCTAAGGAGAGATTTGGTCACCTAATTGCGCGCCAGTAAGGAGAAATCCTTATTGGAAAGCCCCCTCTATCCTGGGAACGGCCTGGTTGTCAGTACTGTGATTCTGTAATATTATTTTAAAATAATTAATTATTGATTATTATGATAACAAAAAATATTCATTTTATGTGGATATAGATGGAGAAAATTTTTAATGTGACAATTGTTGAAAATTAATATTTTATATTTTTCTGATAAAATAATTCATTTAAATATATTATTTTAATAATATATTAACAGTGATATTTTTACAATGAATGTGGGATATATGAGTATATGAGGAGAAGAGTATTTTTGTGGCATTAAATGTTTAACACATGTTTTGTGTGTCGGTGGACACATTCTTGACCGAAAATTGATTATAGACTGTAAAATCGTCGTTTGTGGATTTCGGATTATTTCTGTTTGGAATTTGGAAAAATTTTCTTCTGCAAAGTTGTAGAGAATTGAAATTCCTATAAAAAGTCGCGCGATTTGAATTTTCTGATAAAAGGGCTATTTATTGTGAATTATTAAAGTTCCAGAGTTTCGAAATAATTGATTTTTAGAAGTTTTAATTATTATTTTCAAGAAAAACATTTTTCAAAGGTTGGTGAGCATCTTTAACATGTGCTTAGTGGCTGAAATCAGATTCCTTGGTGGTGGACTAGAATATTTGGTAAATATTAATATTTTATTAATTTAGTCTGCTTTGGCGTTCTAGCATTTTCATATAAATAGAGGACTAAGTTAGAATTGAAAATCACACCAGAAACAAAGTTTTCTCTCTTTCTCTTTCTATATTATCGAGCATATTCTTGTGAGTATACTTTGAGTGTTGCTATACGGTGCGAGTTTCTGTCAGCACTATACCGAAATTCAGTCAGAAGTACGGTTATTTTGAGGTAAGGGATGTTGTTTCTTCTTAAATGATATTATCTTCTTCAATATCATTATGCCGAAATATTGTTCTGAACTTTTTATCAATTTGAAACTTTTTCAAGTCGGAGTTACTATTCATGAGTTACTATTCACGAGTTACTATTCACAAAGCGTGATGATATTTTTGTAAAATTTCTATCTTTTGGTGTCGGAGTTACTATTCACGTATACGACACTATTCACGTATACGGCACTATTCACGAATACGACACTATTCATCAAAAAAATGAAATTTCTTCTTTTTGTCCAAAATATCTATTTTTGCTACTATCTTTGATTGTATCCATGTTTTGATCGTTATTTTTGAGTTCTGGTTCAAAATCAGTTGTTATGAAGTATTATTGATCTTGGACAAACTGTTGTACGAATCCCTAATATTTGTCCTTCTATCTCACTGGATTCGTTCTTAAAAATGTTTTTCATCATCCTCAGTCCTTAATGGTGATACTTGATGAATATCTTTGGCCTGTAGTGCAAAGATGAATGATTAAACTGATGAATCTCTTTGGCCCGTAGTGCAAAGATGAACAGGTGTTGAGATGAACATGACCAACTGGTGATACAAATGAATATCTTTGGCCTGTAGTGCAAAGATGATTAAAGATGCATATTGATTATTGTTACAGGGATGAAATATTGATGATGGACTTTTAAATCTTAGAAGACAGTAGAATTCATTCTCTACGTGACTCTTCTAATGGATTGCTGTTTCCGCTGCATTTGTTGATCTAAAGTTTGTTGTCTATTATATTTTATCAGATTTTTCCCTGTTGAAGACTAACGATAATTTGTTGTATATTATTTTAGTCATAATATTTTTTACTGGGCTAGTTGAGCTCATCCTTTCCTTTTTGTTCCATTTTTCTTCTCAGTAGGTGAGAACATAGCAGGAACGAGTCGGGGTATGGAGTGATGGTTCTAGGAAGATGTTTTAGCAGTCCTCACTATTTCTATAAAATAGTGTTTGAATAATTGTAATGAGGACTTATTTGCGTGTGGATATTGTCTAGAAGACAATATTTGTATTTAAACTCACAGTAGGTATTGTCGTATTTCACATGACATTTGTATTATTGAAGTTGTAGTTTGTTTTATGTACCATGTATTTGACGACTCAGAATGAGTGTTGTATACCTATTTTGGGGGCGTCACAATTGGTATCAGAGCTTAGGGATATGGTCTCTGGTGGAGATCGGGGAATAGAACTAGGAGGGGAGAGATAAGTAAATCCTTCGCTAGTGTGTCCTACCTAAGCTTATTTGTTAATCGGTCATAATATAGGGATATTATGTGATACGTTAATTTATTTAATTAACCCTTGTTTTATGGCAGTATTTAAGAATGCCTGCTGAGAACGTTAACAATGGAGTTTATGAGACGGTGGAACAACCTTTAGTCACAAACCAGGAGAACGTGCAACAAGAAGGCAATACTCCTCCTGTAAACAACGTTACCGAGCAAACGATGAATGATGGAATGTTTAGAAACTTTTTTCAGTTCATGCAAAATCAGACGAGGGAGACTAGTGTGCAAAATACGGGTGGAAATGATGGCAACGCGCGATCTGTCACAACTAAGCAGTTCAAGGAGTTGGGACCACCAGATTTCCATGGAAAGCCGGATCCGATCAAGACAGAAACATGGGTCAAGCAAATTACCAAGATATTCGATGTCTTGGGGTGCACGGAGGAACAGAAGGTTCCATTCGCCACCTTTATGTTTCGTGGTGAAGCAAATTTCGATGTTCGAGTTCTGGGTCAAATGGCGGTGGTGGTTATAGTGGTGGCGGCAGCTATGATGGTGGTTATGAATTGATAAAAAGTTATTTGACAATTCTATCCTTTAATATATCATAAATGTTCGATCAAAAATTAAAAAATTATTTTTTTATTACACATCAGCTTAACTATGTCCTACTTAAACAATCATGTCATCAATTTATGATGTGGCAGACCCAATTGAATGTAATTGGTAAAAATTAATAGTTTAATCATCTAATTGACAAAATTAAAAGATGGATCACCGAAGTGGAATATGGCCTATAGTTTAGGGTACTAATTCATATTTAAGATTTAATATTTTCACATAGTTTCTTTTCACATAAAGATGAAACCTACTTTATAATCATCTAAAATAATTAAAAAATACATAGAAACATGAGTTCTCTATATTATATTTCTATCCGATAACTTTTAACTTTTGTTCGCCGGCGCAAAGACAATTGCAAATTGAGCACCAAACTTTCCGGTAACTTTTTAAGAAGCAAATAAGTCCTTTGAAATCTAAAACAAGCCAAATCCAAATCTAAGGGGGCCAAAGCAAAAGCTCCTTTTTCAGGAAAAAAAATGAAAAATAAATACTCCATCCGTCCCAAATTAATTGCTCAATTTTGACTTTTTAAAATTAAATTGACCATTTTTAAAACTAATCTTTTTACTATTTTGCTAAAATATAGGTGAAGAGATTATAACCAAAAGAAAGTATATACAATTTATTACTAATCCTAATTTTTAGAATTTTAGAAATATATTTATATATGCTTAATTATTAATTCTAAAAATAGTCAATTTGACTTAAAAAAGTCAAAACTGAGCAATTAATTTGGGACGGAGGGAGTATTAAAAATGGGGTCACTGATCACTGATGTTTCATCTTCCTTACATTATTTAATGACCGAATGTGTAACCGTGTGTTATTGAATTTTAAAATGTAGCAAAAATGTTAGTTTTTTCTTCAATTTAATTGTTATTGAGTTTTTAAATGATTAACAAGGAAACAAATGATTAACAAGCTTGATCATTGTTTATGTCACAATTTTCTGCTTAAAAATGAGCTTATTTGGATGAAAATAAGTTCATTTTTAAGTAGAAAAACACAACGGAAGGCTTTCTGTTTTATAATCTCTATTAAACCATTTATATTATGAACATAACAAAATTAATATAAAAGTAAAATACCATTTTAAATGTAATAATTATGTTTTTATTTTTATTTATTTTATAAGCACAATAATAACATGATAAGTCCATAATAAAATAACCTAAAAATTATAGAACAATTAATAAGCTAGCCAACCTCTTGTCATTTCTTTATTCTACTTCTCTTTTAAATCCATTTCATTCATTACCAAAAGCTAAAAAGGCAAGAATGTTTGTGTGAAAAAAAGGGAGTAGTAACTTTTGTCCGTACTATGTTAATATGATTTTGAACCCTTTTTAGGTTAGTGATCAATAATTATCCTACTGTATATACAAGATACGAGTTATTTAAATTATTAATATTATTGTTATTATTATATATATTAAAATTTTATTTAAATTGTGACCGGATGCGCAAAGGTTTGTTTATTCTTAGTATAAATATGATATATTAGAATTTTGAGAAAATAATATTGATTTATTAAATTTTTATCTAGCTAGATAAATAATTGAATTATATATTGTAGGTTTATTCCGATGAATACTAAGATAAATAATTGAAGCAGCATGGGGAACAAGGGGGAAAGTGATATTATCAATACAAGCATATATCAATTGCTAATTAATTAATTGAACACCAATGTTAAGTTAGTTAAAGAAGAATTGATGGGGGAGGGAAGGTGACTAGCCAACTAAATTTACAATAATATTTCCCCTCCCTTTAATCTTCTAAAGGAATGATTATATTCAGAATAAAGAATTTAGATAATAGAATATTTATTAGGTGAGGGAAAAAGATATATTTAGTGACAAAAATGTTACAACTTTTATTGTGAATATAATCAATATATATTTATATATAAATTATCCATAAATTTGTATTTATTTACATATATATATATATATATATATATATATATATATATATATATATATATATATATATATGAAAAATCTATCAAACGGTCAGTTAACAAACCGGCTATGACAACGGTTCAGACCGTCAACATAGAATAAAAAAATCGTTCAAACCGTCTCCATAACCGATTCAATTTGTTGAAAAAGCGAAATATATATATTATCACAATAAAAGGTTGCAACATTTTGTCTTGACATATAACAAAAATCTCTACGAGATGTGGTGTAATGAGATTAACACGTTTACATGCAGAGTTTTTAATAGAAATATTTTTATAATAAAGTTAAAATAATGTTTGGTCACATAATTATAGAAGTGATTTTGAAGATATTAATGACAATTCTTAAATAATTGTGTGGTATGAGATTTTTTTTTTACCATTTAATAATAATTTTGTACTTTGTGTTTTTTGTCAAACGTGTTGAAATCAAAAGAACAAATTTTCTACTTTTAACTAAAAATACTTTCGAACCTAAATTTTTACAATTTTACTCTTTAAAAGTGTTTTTATAGAGTTATCAAATATCAAAATATTTACATATTTAATTTAAGAATATTTTTAATCTATCCAAAATCTCCCCAAAATGGCCTCTTAGAAAGAAATAGATTTATCACCAACAACGGGCATTTACAACAGTTTTCTTAATAAACTCTCTATCCCCGACTTTGAAAAATATATCAACAAATTCATACTAATTACATGTATTGATAAGCTTTACAATTATAATTCCACATAAATTTATTGCAATATTCATTACCATTTGCCTTTACTAATATAAATTGAGGGAAATGTAAAAATCATGGTTAGAACTAATGACCATTCTTTCAACAGTTATATTGTAATACTACGTTTGGATTGAACGAATGGAATGAAGAGTGGATGATTCATTCCATTCTAGTTAGAATGAGTTATTTCATACTCCCTCAGGAATAAAATTCATAAATTTGGGAGTAATAAGAATAGTTAAATCCATTCCAATCGCAACCAAATACAATTTTTTTTATTCATAGGAATTAGTCATTCCATTCCCACTTTCATTACTCCAATCCAAACGTAGCATAAGTCTTTGCAAATAATGGATTTAAGCATAAGATTCCCTATCATTAAACTCAATGATCACTTCAAATTTGAAGAATCAGAAATACAAAATCAAACCAATAACACCCAATCAGGAAAAGGGTACACCAGTTGTAGAGTTTAAAGAAATGGATTAACAATATTTATATATACATAGTAAAAGTTACTAATTTATACAGTTCCATTTGATGTATATTTTATACTACACACACACACACGAAGGGCCAGACTAGTTAGACAGCTCAGGCTCATTAATTGTCAACTACGAGAGAAAATTAGAGAAGGAATTTAATAAGCAGTAGTAGTATAGATGTCCCTTATGAATTATGAACTCTAGACATGAAGATATGCACATGGGGGGTGGGGTGGGATCAAACAGAGTGAATATGCATAACATGGGGACAGATCAGGCCAGCCTCAGAATGATGTGGTGACTTGGTGGGTGGGCTGTACAAATCATATTCAACCAGATAATTGCATAGATATAGTTCCTCTACTAGGAAGTTTATTTTGGGACATTCTTTCCTTTTCCTAACTCCATTTCATTCAGAAACTTGCAAGTACCATAATCTCATGCCAGTCAAGAATACATTAATGTTCACACTCACTCTCCATATGCATTCTAACAGTACTAGTGTTGTAAACGACCGGGTTACCCGGCAGGAGTAACCCGACCCGTTTAGAATTTAATTAATTTTTTTCTTGTTTTTATTATAAAAAGGTTAAACGATCCGGGTTTAAACTCGTCTAGGTTTGACTTGGGTAGTTTACAACTCTACAAAGTACACAGCCATAATGGAGGATCTGCTAAAAATAAATACTTTTCATAAGCTGTAGTCTCAGAGTCTCCCACAAACCGGCACTACAAGAAGACAAAGGACCCTGGCCATAAATAAATAGTGTAACCGTCTTCATCATATTGTACCAAGGGTGCATATATCATGCTGAGATAGGGCTAACCACGCCTCAATCTATACAAATGGCAGCTTCTCTATGTACATATAATAGACATAATCTCATGGATGAAACTACGCAGAGGGGAACTCGCATAAGCACCACATTAAGAATTATTTTAACTTTTGCGCCATGCACATGGTACATTCTAAAATTTGATGCTACAAAAACTTCAAGTATACTAAAGCCATTCTTGACACGTAAATTATTTATCTACACCATTCTGTGCCTGGGATAAATCAGTGTTCCCATGTAATATATAGCAGAGAAGAATATTATTTTTATCTAAGAGGATATTTGTTTTTTCTACATGTTTATTTTACAGTCAAATATCAAGTGATGAAGAAAGAGTTGAACTTCACTAGTCATCATCGTATGAAATGTGGAAACTGGTAGTGCAGCCTGATGCATCCGGGTCCTCTGCTCCACAGCAATCGTAGAACTTGGCAGCATAAGGAGGATCATCAGGTCCCAACTCATAGTACCTGATGCAGGACAGATTTAGGATGAAGAATTAACGGAAAATAAACTAAGATTTAAACTCCACGTTTAAACCACTAGGATCTCTCGAGTGTATCAACTCCACGTATCAACACCAAGATGGATAAAATACCTCTACGGTATGGATAAAATAAGCAACTTCAATATCAATAATATGTAGTCTCTATGACTTGTGGGGATTGCATCACTATTTAAAGAAACACAAAATCCTAATATTATTTGAGGAATAATAAAAGTACTAAATGACTAAAATTCCCTTATTAATAATTCCTAATCACCAATTAATGTCCTAAATCTCCACTAATAAAATACATAAATCACATCAACTACTTTTATATTAAACATAATAAAAACTCCAAATAATAAATATAAAAAATATCTTCTTTGTTCTTAACGTGGAGTCCCCATCATTATTTTAAACAATGTACAAGATGAAAACCCTCATTTTTTGTTCTCAAGCTGTAAATGATATTGCATACGTTGGAAAAATGGGTGCAGATTCAGTTGTCAACTTGTCATATACAAACTTCAATTAGAAACTCTGGCTAAATTAATACAACAAATACCCTCTTAAAAAAGGACATGCATACAGAGCCTATGTATCTTTTATTGATAATGCACAAGCATGGCGCTAGAGAAGGGGGAAGAGAATATGCATATCTCTAGCTATCCCTCTCCCTCTCTTTATCTCTCTCCCCCCACTTGTATCTATGAAAGTCCCCTTATCTTCAAGTATAACTATAGCATACAACAAACTGCACTACAGAATTTACTTCTAGCACAATATGACAGAACAGTCAGTGCTAGAATTGTTGCCCAACTCATACCCAATAGGATTCAATAATTGCAGAAATGGCCAAAAATGGTGTACAAGCTGTGAGTGGGTTAAATGTTTTTTTCATCACTAAACTGAAACTGGGGTTGAACTTATAAGTGCATCACTGAAATCAAATTTCTACCATCTGACTAACTGAACTCATTTTTTCTTCCAAACTGTTACAAAAACCGTTATATTGATTTGACTTTTAACGGGAAAATGCATATGTCCTAGTGAAGACAGAGAATGCTGAGTTGGTAAACTAATGAGGAAAGAGAAAACTGAGTTGGAGTCACGACAAGGAGAGAGAAAGGTGAAATGGCATTTTACTCGCAGAAAAGGGGAGAAATCTGACATCGAAAATAAATGAAAAAAAAGAAAACCTTTTTTTCTCTCAATTCACTTCATTTTCTCTTAAATTTAAAATACAGCCCACGATAAAAATAAAGAGTTCTTAAGATTGAACTCATAGACCCATAATTCTTAGTTCTCGCTGTTAATGGTGTTATTGACCAAATGGCTTTCAAGGTTCATATCATTTTCCCCAAACTTCCCTAACAACCTGTGGAATATCCAAACCTATCCTCTTCTGTAATTAGCTTATCAACAACACAGCCAAAACAAATCCAAATTGTGTAAACATTAGGAGATAAAATGAGAGTATAGAAATAAAGGTTGACGATTTGGTGACTGAGAAAGGGGAATCTGAGAGATTAAAGTAGAAAAAGATGGACAGCATCGGTGATGATTGCAGAGAAGAGATTGAATGACAAGTGTGAGACTGAAACAATGTGGGGTGTTCGTGGTAGTGAGGCGGTGGCTTGGGTTTTTTATGATGATGATGATGATGGTGATGCAGCTATTTTCCATTTAAGTGTTTCCGTGTAGGTCTGTCTACTTGACTAGCTTAACGGTTTTGCCATTTTTTGCAAGAAAAATAGAGTTCAATGAGTTGACAGGTAGAAAATTATGTTCAACGATATATATACAAGTCAGAGCCCAGCTTAATGATGAAATAGGCATTTACCCTAGCTATGAGCCATTTATTAGTTTTACAATGGGTTAAATCACTTTTTCCTACTGAACTGAACCCAATTTTACATTTGCATCATTGAATTAAATTTTTTTTCCATTCGGCTCACTGTACTAATAAATTATTTCAAAAATGTTATAAAATTCGTCCAATTCGTTTGACTTTAAACGGAAAAGCTGAATGTACAACCACATAAGAGAGAGAAAGTTTGCTTGTCACATCTTTGTCCATCTAGTCTACCGAGGTGAAAAAATTATAATATTTTAATGTTAAATTAAAATTAAAGAATTTAATAGAAACTTAAAAAGTTATTAAAATTTTAAAAAATTTAAATTTAAAATACGTTGTAAAATAAAAAGTATTTTAAAAGTAAAATATTTTTAACTGTATATATACTTTATTTAACCATTATACCAATTAAACAAATTAGTAATTTACAAAACTAAACCATTACACCAATCAAATAAATTATTAAATTACTTGAACAAAAAGAAAAACCAACACTATGCTTAATCGGAATAGAAACAACGTTCTTCCCGACTTTCCTCGGTTCTTCCATCACCGTTGCCTACCATTGTTGTACACATATACATGACACATCTTATTTCCATCTTCATGAATCTTAATATTCACATAAATCTAGCTATATACATACACTACATACACACACATATATATAGCCCAAGATTAATAAAATAAATGAACACCAGAATAGAGAAATGACTGATTCACCACTCATCCTATACCAGAACAATGGCTTTTGTTGAAGAAGAAGAGAGTGCGAATCTGCGGTTGGGGAAAGGAAATAAGAAGCGGGATCCGTTGTCGATCATCAACTTCAACACCAACAACAAGTCTTTCGGTGAGATTTGCAGTCAATTAGATCTGTAATGAGACTCAAATCTAGACAAGTAACAATCCTTGGAGGTTATTGTGAGTCAATTGTTGGTTTTTCCTCTATGTTTTCTACATTTTCTTACTGATTCACGAGTAATTTAGACTAGGATTTGGTTGCTGATTTGAAACTGTTTGGGTGGATCATCAAAGGTGTTTTTTAAGTTAATATTCGTTTTAATTTGATTAAAATTGTGTACAGGACTTGGAGCAGGGACTTGGATCATCGTGTTCTTCATGTGTTCATGAAGTTCTTCACTAGCCTCATCGAGAAGGAGATGATAATTAAAATTATGTAGTTTGTTTAATTAGCCTTTTTTTAAATAAAAATAAATACAAATTTGTTGTATATATTGTTTAGTCTGCTTTATTAATTTATTTAAATTATTTGTTATGTTTTACTTTAATTTATACTTTGTTTAGTATTTTGTTATATAATTGGGTTTAATTTAATTTGATTTTCTAACTCAATTTCTCTCTCCTCTTCAACACACCACAGAGCTACCACATAGATTTACCGTTAAAGGTTTTAACAGAGTAAACGGTTTTTTGAATTTTTGAGTTGACTGGAAAAAAGATTAGTTCGGTAATGTAAATGTAAATTGAGGTTTAGTTCAATGGGACAAAAGTGATTTAACCCGATTTACAATGTATTAGAGGAAGTTGCTAAACCCCAAAAGTAAACCTTTACCCCATAGTGCCAACAACTAATCCTAATTTCTCTTTACAACCTCCAGAGCGACCTCGTATTGTGACACCCCTGATTCCTTTTTATTTTGTAACTTCTCCATAGTTGGAGGGTCTTACCAATCATTGTTAATATATCTGGCAAACGGGCCGAGCCAAAACGGCCCAGGTTTTGGCGGGCTGAAAAATATAAGTCCAAAACCCGTTTTTTGGCGGGCAGGGCGAGGTTGTTTTATGCCTAAGTTTGACATTTTTTTGGGCTTTGCCCAAATGGGCCGGGGCCAGTCTGGGCCAAAACGGCCCGGGTTTTTGTGGGCTGAGAAAATGTGACCCAAAGCCCGCTTTTTGACGGGCGGCCCGGGCTGGCCTGGGCCGCGGGCCAATTTTGCCAGGTCTAATTGTTAATGTAATCATATTATACAAACAAATACTAACATGATTACACTCATAGCCAGTATAATATCATTACCTAACACCAATTTACCACATTTCTCTCATCGAGAGTCATCACTCCCATCAAAAACCAATTTGCACTACAATGCCAAAATTCCACTCTTGCAACAAGCTTTCGCTTTGTTTTTTTTAAAAATTAAATCTGGTCTCAAGAAATCTGTCCACGTTATCCTATCCTAGAAAAGAGGAAAGGTTGATTCATTTTGTAGTTGGTGAGACTCGAACATAAAACTACCCTCTCTTAGTCTCTTGTGTGACGAGAGGTGGATGTACCAACTAGGTAATCTTGAGGAGTTGCTAAGGATACATAAAAAAAATCTTTCTTATTAATAATATAAAAGAAACATCAAGGAACGGATTGATACATGGTGCACATTTTGGAGGAAAAAACAAATACTGCTTTTAGAATAAAAATATTTTTGCTTAAAACATTTTTCTCTTTGGTACGGAATTCAAAAACAAACACTAAAAGCGCATAAAGTTGCAAGGGTCTCTATCCTAACAGATTGTGAAGTCAGAGCTACAAAAGACTTGCTTGAGAGACTTTCTCAATACATATGTAGTTACACAAGTTTAAAATCAAGTCTAACTAAATCCAACCCTTACCGAAAAATACAATAGGTTCTCATAAAATTGGAATATTAATAGTCCCATTGTTACACATGAAAGTTCCCCATTAAGTATCACCCAGACCTTGTTCTTCCTCTAATAGGAAAATCTGATTATACTAAAAAAACTTCTTTTAAAAGCACAAGAAGAATACATGTATACATCTTATAGTGGCTTCTATATGATTTACAATCTAATTTTTGCATGAAGATGAAGGAAATCAAGTAGACAGGCCAGTCAATGGACTAAAGTTACCCATATGATGTCTATAATGTAAAACACCATTTAAAAAAACTGCTTCCATCTTGCTTTACCAGAGTGAACCAAAAGTCCTATCTTGGGCACATATGAGCATTCAGTGTCTTCATATTTTTTAGGGAATTGTTACTTCCAGAAGGAAAATTTGATATTTTCACAAGTCCTTATTCACGTGAATGTGGATCCCATTTACTATTCATGTGAGAGGATCCTTGTGGAACTATCAAATTCACTTGCAACAAATAGGACTGCGCAAAAAACGGGTATAACCGAAATACCGAACCAAACCGAAATAATTTAACCAAAATTTTCTGATAATTTGGTTATTTGTAACATTTCGGTTATATTCGAAATTATTTACGAGTTTAGGTTAGTTTATACGGATTTTATTTTTGGGTTATTCGGTTAAACCGAATAACTGAACAAAGCCTTGTTGACTACTTAAAATAATAATATGACTCGGCCAACCCACTACTACTAGCCGACTCTGAAGTCGTAACTCTCATTCTCTCAATTCCCAAACCCAGACCCAGATCTCGAACTCTCAAGTGAAGTCTCAATCTCTCATCCCAAACTCAGATCTCGAACTCTCAAGTCGTCGACGACCATCGGCGCATCGCCTCCCTCATCGCCTTTGGCGGCCCTTCATCGGTCATCATCAGTCAATCTCGAAGAGACGAAACCATACTAGAGGTATTATAGATTTGCTAGCTCAAAACTGACCCCATCTTCTGTCCCCGAGTCCTCGACCCGACAATTCATTCTTCTTTTAAGATCTTCTAATTTTATTTTTATGGGGTTTTTTGTACCTACAAATGCTTTGGTTGAGTCTGATTTTCCTGGTAATTTGATAGATTTTTTTAGTAGAATTTTTAGACCAGTTTGTAACTTTTTTCTTCAAATTTCTGAGCTATAGAGATTTGAGTATTTGACCAAATTTGCAGTTTTTAGTGGGTTAGTCTTCTCAGCCTTCTTCTGTTCATTTACTAGAGGGCAAGATGTTAATTGTTTCTTCTTTTGTATCCTGATTGAGCTCATTTATGTTCACACTTGAAATCTGTTGAAATTTGAGATATCTAGTATAGATTACTGTAATTTTTTTAGGTATATCGAGGAGAGGATAAGATAATGTACTTAAGAGACCAAACCCACATGTGCTATATATTTTAATGATCCTGGTAATTTGTCACAATGAATATGCTTGCTATTTGTGGTTGAATTTTTTTTTAGCTAGGAACATTTGCCACTTGTTTAGCTTAAACCCCAAGTTCAGATTTTAGGTATTAGAAGACATAGGTTTTTACTTGGAATCTCTTCTAATGTTGTGTAAATAGGAAGAATTTTACTTGGCAGATCATACAATAAACTTTTTGCTGAATGTTTCCTTTTTTTATTTTGTAAGTGGGATGTAGAGGTTAATTTAACTTTAGATTAATAGTAAGTATTAAATACCCAACAAAAGAAAAAAGAGTAGCTGTTTGTGATAAAGTTTTGCAGTCTAGTGATCTAGTCTAGTTTAATTTTTAATCTGCTAAAAATGCTTTCTTGGATAGCATTATCCCATGAGTGTGGCTGGTCTTATTGCCATTTAAATCATTCCTTCTCAGCATTACATGTTAGTGTTCACTGGTGGGTTGTTGAAGTTGACTTTAGACAGGTGCAGGAGATTATCTCCTCTCTTTTTGTAAATTTTGACATGTTCTTTGTGTTTCTTTAATGTTTTGTTGCTCAAGATGGCATGGTAGTGTATTAAGTTTATGAATGTTTGTTAATGTGCAGTATGCATTAAACTTGTTCTTTATTCACAATTATCATACTGGTTGCACATCAGTAATTATGTGCTTATGAAATATTCCAATTAGCTTTCTGTAGCATGAACAGTGTTCTCCCATTATCATATTTATTGCATACTTAACACTTAAATGTTCTTATTGAGGAACCAAATTAGATTAGCAATCTGCGTATTTTATTTAGTAGACAAGAATGGTTATTTTTTCGTAAGACTGCAACAGCATTATGAGAAAGTTAACCTATAAATATTAACTAATTATCTGCAATTAATGAACGTTTTAAATACACCACCCTTGATCTATTGCACATGTCAATATTACTGCATTGCAACAAAATAACTACTCCCTCCGTTCCCCAAAAAGAATTACATTTCTATGGGCAGTTTGATAAAGCAATTCAATCTGGTTGGTCAGAACATTTGTGTTTGTTGTGTTATTGTAGTACTACCATAATAGGATCAAGTTGGAACTTGGAAATGTATGATGTGAGAGTCATTTCATAACTTATTTTATCGTTTTTAACTTGCAAACACATTCCTTTGAGTAAACCAAAGTTGTCCATTCTTTACATCAACTTTATTTGACTAATTATCTTACATGTTATAAGTTTGGTGGAGATTATGTTTTGGTGCATGTCAAATGACCTATGTTGCACCTCCCTTCCATTCCGTGGAGGCTAGTCCAATCTTTGTTCAACTCAGCCTCTGTGGTATCCCTGTTGTGCCCGTGTCTTCCCCAACTCAGCTTCCTCCTATCTCGACTTCTCAAAATCAGCTTGCCTACCACCAAAACCAGCGGTCCAGCACTTCCATTACCAACAGCAGCAGCACTTCTCTCCTATGTTTATGGTGTTAATCATGTAGGAACTGTTCTGTAACTGTTGTTGCTGTTATCTGTCTACTGTCATTCATGATTTTGTAATATGTAGTTGATTGAGTCTTTTGTAATATGTAGGCTACATAATGTAGTTGAATACTCACATGTTCAATTCACTGTAGTGTTGTTTATTGCTAAGTCTTTTAAATTCGGTTATTACCCGAATAACCGAATAGATTATTCGGTTATTTGGTTATTCGGTTATAATATATTTCGGTTTAGTGTTCGGATACCCAAAACAATATAATTTCGGTTTTCGGTTATAATCGAAATTCTTATTCAGTTCGGATAATAACCGAATGTTCACTCTTAACAACAAATATCAATTCCCATTTTTTATTAGCAGATAGCCAGGCAGGGGCGGATCCAGACGGATTGTTCAGTGGGGTCAAACTCGAAAAAAAAAAATCTTACAAATAAAAATTTCATAAAATAACTTACAAAACTAAACAATCCTCAAATATTATTTATAATAACATTTTTCGAGGTTTCATTGCTTAAAATTGTTGCATGATATAACCTCATTTTTTATAGTTACAAAAATATCACGCTCTATGTATGTTACTAAACAGTCATTCATCCATTCATCTCCCATTTGGTTACGGAGTTCATTCTTCACGATATTTATGACTGAAAATGTCCTTTCAACAGTTACAATAGCAACGGGCAAAAGTAGAGCCAATTTCAGTAACAAATAGACTTGGGGATACACATCATCCTTTCTTTTCTGAACCAACATTTGAGCCAATTCCCCAATTCCTTCTATACTCGAAAAATTGGAATCGCTTCTCTATATCCACAATATAGAAGAATAGAAAAGTTGGCTTAATGATTTGGTGGGATTTGAGAATTAGGGATTGTTGCCTAGTGTCTGCTCACTTAGTATATATATAACATAATACAGTGGGGTCATGTTTCTTAGTATACATGTTCACTTTAGACCCTCTTAATTTTTTTTCCTAATATGACCCTCTTAATATTTTCCCCTCCTAATATGATCCTTGACCACCCTGAAAATTTAGTGGGGTCAGGTGCCCCCATGCCCTAAGGCAGGTCCGCCCGTGTAGCCAGGTATAAAATTTAATTTTATAACAGTACAAAAAATACTAATCCATACTTTATGTAAAAAAGAGTTCCATTTGAATTCTTCGTAATGAACTTGCGAAATCCTAATTTTCAATTTTCAAAATTGATGTGAATTTATTTGAGTTTGATTAATGCAACAGTCAATATTGTAAACAACTTAAAAAGTGTTACTAAGTTCACATCACAAATTAACTAGGAACAAAGTGCGTATATAAAAAGAAAATGCATGTAGAAACGATTGAAGATGTACATGCTACACATTTGAACATGTTTTAAAGGTAAAGCACATTCTTGAGCACTTCTTCAACCTGAAGTTAAAGAACCATTAATTACCTGAATCAAATATACATATTTGATATCATCATATCTCCCAGAAAACATTGAAATTACCATACTCCATATCTTTTATAAAAATAAATCAAAATAATGACAGTTGTATAAAAAATTATCATAATCATGTTAATCGAATTCTAATTAAAATAAAACATTATCGTAAAGGAGAGGAACAGTGTACCTTTTCTGATCGTCGTGACGGCGACAAACGAAGAAGGAAGGATGAAAACAGCAAGATGATTTGTTGTTAGATGAGGGAATATATGTCTGTTTACACCTCTTGCATACCTTCTTTCCTCCTCCCTCTTCTTCTTCTTCTCCATTCTTCTTCTTCTTCTCCATTCTTTCTGATCCCCCACTCTCTGTCGCTCGTTACTGTGACATGAGTATTATTTATTATTTATCTAATCCCAATTCCAAGCTAATGAATACATGGGCCATTTTGGGCCGTCTAACATTATCCCGACCCACCTGGGTTTGGCCAGTCTGTTTATCAAGTCTAGGGCGGTGGACATTTTTTTCGGTTTTTAAGCAAACTGAACCGGCCGGTTCAAGATAAAATAAAATTGATTCGACATCGATACAAGTAATCAGTATATACCGGTTATTCGGTATCGACTTCGGGAATGAGATTTAATAATTTTTTGGTTGGACTTATTTGGGTTGTGAGGTGGAGGAAGCTTTCCATTTATTATATGATTATTTTATTTGGGTTTGAGAAAGACAACAATATAAAAAACAAACCATACATGTGTACAAGTTGAAGTTTTCTCTCCTTTTGAGACTCAAGTTGAAGATTGTTGCTTTCTCTACTTTTGCTGCATCATAGATTCAAATTACTGCCACATGTTCTGATGTTCATAGCATAGCAAATATTAGCAAAAGCAAATACTAGCCATGTTGGGAAATTTTGGTAAAAAAAGTAAGTAAATAAAAATCGGTAGCGGACCGGTTAATCGATATCTAATTTTGAGTGTATTCGATAATCAATTTTGTTCGAACCGGTATGATAAATTAGTGATGAACACCCCTTAGTTAATCCTATAAGATAAAATACATAATGCAATGAAAGGTTCTACCACTAGGTTATCACCTCTAATCTAAAAACTTTATTATTTTTTCTTGTAACCGCATAATAAAATAAAATAAAAATATTTTTTCTATGGGGTAATAAATTATCGTACAAGGCATGATTTTTTTTTAAAAAAAATTAAGTTTTTTAATTATGTGCATTAATAGATTAAACAAATAGTATGTAAAATTTATTTATAACAATATTTATCTATATAATTAAGGGAGAGAGAAAAAAATAAAAGGTCTCTTAAAATTATGTCACTATTTGTTATTTTTTTATCCTTACAATTTAATCTTATTATAATTTCGTCCATCTTAATTTTTAATTTTTTTTATTCTATCTTCAAAATTTGATAAGGAGTTGTGGAGCCCCGTTTATGGACGGACCAAATTTCCAGCCAAAGAGTATTTTGTGTATACGAATTGAGACGTATAAATAGTAAATCCATGCATTTCTCTCTCCTCCCAAACGCCATTCTTTATCCCCACGTACCACCTCTAAAGCACAATAACACAAGAAATTATTATCCCCCAATCAATTCCTCTTTCTGTAACAGAAATAAAATTACACCCAATTAGTCTAATAACCTCTTCTTTGCTTCTTCCATGTCGATTGCCACTAAAAGGGTATCTTCTGCACGTTATCATGAACAAATCGACACTGTAAATGAAGACGACGATGAAGAAGAAGAAGAATTGGTTTTAGATAATGATAATTGGAGTTCTGGTTTGCCTGATAGATGGGATGTCTTGGGTCTTGGCCAAGCTATGGTAATTTTTTGTTTTTCTCCAAGTGAGATTGAATTGAACCTGTCGAATTTTTTTCTTGAATTCGTTGTTATTCTGTTATGCTTTTACTTATTCATCTATCTAATAAAATACAAATGATTTTGAATTTCCCGCTCACTCAATAAATCATCTGGGCCGTCCAAAATTTGAGATAAATCAAACCGTTCATACATCTATCTAATAAAATACATCTATCTATCTAATAATCTAATAATAATTTAATAAAATACAAATGATTTTAAATTTTCCGCTCACTCAATAAATTATCTTGGTCGTTCAAAGTTTGAGATAAATCATATTGTCCATACAGTGCCGGAGGCACGGGACCCAGCTAGTTTTATTATATTAGAAGAAAGAAATACCCATGATGGGATTTTGTGATTAGACACCAAGTTATATAGTCCTAGTGCATTTTCCAGATTTTTGTTGTGGATATGATAAGTGTAATTTTGCATATGCTGAGCTTTATGTAAATGTTGGAGCCTGGAGCCAAAGCCGCTTAATTTACTTAGACTTGGGCTGGGTTCTATATATATATATATATATATATATAGAACAAGGATCCTGTCCGGGAGTCCGGACAGGTCCTAAAATCCGGACCATTTTTTTTTTTGTTTTTTTTTTGAAACAACTAAAAAAAATAATTATGGAACTGAAATTTTTCCATAATAAAGTGTTTTGGGTGTGTTTTTAATACCTATACCAACCAATGTATGTACAGTCTGCCCAGACTGTACAGAAATGTTTTGGTATAGGCATCCAAATCACGCCCAAAACACTGTATTGTGGAAAAATTTCAGTTCCATAATTTTTTTTTAGTTGTTTCAAAAAAAAAAGCAAAAAAAAAAAAAAAGGTCCGGATTTTGTTAAAATCCGGGAGTCCGGACCTGATCCGGACTCATAACTATATATATATATATATATATATATATATATATATTGTAGTAATGTACCTTATATATTCTATGGAAATTTCAGTTTATTGAAACACAAATGGAACCCCTTTGAAGCTCTTGCAGATGAATGGGTTGTACTCTTTACCCTTTGTTGTGTTCTGTAATTGGAAACGGGAAAGGAAAAGGGAATGAAATATTAAATTAAAAAAAAAGATATGAACTTTGTCATTGTCAACAGTCTATCACGCTAAATTATGATAATGTATTAGATATTGAACACAATTTTCTATTATTTTTTGCAATTTTCTTTGTAAAAAGTTTTATGGAGTAGCTATAGCATTCACTTTTTCTAAATGTTTATTTCTCAGTTTCACAATGATAGGTAGATTTTTCTGGCGTGGTTGATGATGAATTTTTGGAGACTCTGGGTATAGAGAAGGGTACAAGAAAGCTTGTAAATCATGAAGAGAGGGGCAGGGTTCTGCGTTCAATGGATGGATGCAGCTACAAAGCTGCTGCTGGAGAATCTCTTTCTAACATCCTAGTGGCCTTAGCCAGGCTTGGTTGTCAGCCAATTGGAGACCCTGCCTTGAATGCAGCCATGGCAGGTAGCTTCGGAAGCGATCCACTTGGTCACTTTATTTTTATTCTTCCTATGTTTTCTACTTTTTGTTTAGGAAAGAGCATATCGGTAGATCTTCTAGGTGAATCAATCCTGCTTTACGTTTTTCAAATGATAGAAGAATTAGAATTGAGGGGCCTACTGGGTTAGTTAGTTCTACTATCATAGCATACATGGTGCGATGCTTCTCTAAGACTTCTCATCCAAAGTAGCTGAAGTTATCTTCTATTTTCCATTAGAGTTCAGGAATTTTTGTTGAATCTGTTCAATCTCTAAGCTTCTACTTTAATTTGTAGAGCCAAACACGTGAATTTTCTCTCTCCAGCTGTTAAGAACGGGACAACAGGGACGGTTATAGCTCTCACCACTCCAGATGCTTACCGTACAATGCTTTCATATAAGGTAGAAATATATAGGCTTAAATATGAATTAGATGATTGAACTATTAATTTTTTTCAATTACAACCAATTGAGTCTGCCACATTAGAAATTGCTAACGTGACTATTTATGTGGGGCCATAAGAAGCTTATGTGGCTAAAAAAATAATTTTTTAATTATGGATTAACCAAATCTCATATCATAGAGGGTAAAATGGTCACAACAAATACAAAACACTTTATATTAAACATTTAAACTACACATTTCAAATGATTAAACATTCCTCGGAAAAAAAAAAAGGAAAAAAAACTTTCAATAGAAATCAAATCTAATTTTAGATCCAAACCAATGATCAAATGAAGAAACCCACACCAAAAGCCAGATGAAGCCCCTTTCTACTACTCCACATCATTAAGAACCCCTTCTTCTTCAATCATGCCGACTTTCTTCCTCCCGCAGCCTTTTCGTTCATCAGATCTGGCGTTGTTTAGCGAAATCTTATGAGATTCAGGCTTAAGTGAACCAGAAAATTGGGTAGATGACGATTCATGGGAGTGACAGCCGGAGGACTGATAGTGCGTCGTCGGAGACGCCACCGGTCTGAGCACAGAGGGAGTATATAACTTTTAATCTAAAAGCTTCAAGCTATTTTGAATTTTTTTTGAATGAATTAACTTACAGATCTGAAATGATTTCCAAGTAGCCAACTAACTGTGTCATCTATACTTACTCCTAATATTTGGAACTGCTCATTATTTGATGTCTGTATTAAGTTGAACCAGTTCGTTCCTTAAGCGTTGATATCGCTTCGAAGATTATTATTATAGTGCAGAACCTGAAAGTATGGTGGGTGGAGAGTTGAAGGAGGTGGATTGGTGAGCTTTGTTGTGGGTTTTTTCTTCGCCACAGCCATGGATTCTTTCACCATTATTGATGAATCAGCTTTTCGGATGGATTGAGATGATAGAAATTTGGCTATTGAAGAGTTTTTGATGATTTTTTTTGTTGTTGTTTTAGATTTTGTTGTTGTTTTTGATCTGAGATGGTATAGATTTTATATAGTTTTTTTGTTTTTATTTAGTTTAAATAATTAATATAATTGTTTTGACGAATTTGCCCTTAATGTATAATAAATGTGTAAATAGATATTAAAATAATTTATTTATTTTACACATCAGCTGATGATGGCTCCACTTCGAGGGCCACATCAGCAATTTTTGACATGGCGGCTCAATTTGTTGCAATTGAAAAAAATTAATAGTTTAATCATCTGATTAAAAAAATTAAAACTTTGATCCCCGAAGTGGAATATGGCCTATAATTTAGGGTAGTAATTCATATTTAAGCCAAATATATATAATATCTGTCATTTGAAAATGTGATTTGTTTGTGTCACTTGAAGCTACTGCCATAGCTCATTTTCATGTTATATAGCATGAGATATTCGAAAATATCAATATTTAGCAATTATATACGTTCAGAGACCCCTCAGAAAAAAATATTTACCTCTGCAGTCCAGGTCTGGTCTGTTCGCTATAATAATTATGATAACTTAATTACTGATGCGTAGAGAAGCATGTAATTAATTGATTAACTAATATTAATTACTGATGAATAGGGATGCATGTAAATATATGTCTAGTATCAGGAAGTCTTTTTAGGTTGGCACTGCAGAAGTTCTTGGCTGTCTAACTGATGTTGTCAATACAACTATCAAACTTAAATTAATACTGCTACTATAGCACTATGTTTCTTATTGGATGAACTACTTCGAAGGACATAGCCACTTTATGATGGGGGAATCCCCTTCCTTGACCTTCTGATATTCTTTACTCAATAGTAGTAATTGTAATTGTATTGTTAAAAAGGATTTATGGGGAAAATACTGTATATTTAAGAGGGCTTCAAAGTATAATAATATAGAATTTCCTCCTTTTTAAAAGAATTTTTTATCTTTTCCCCTCTTACTGTACATTTCTTCCTGTTGGAGTTGAAATGGTCTGCTCCGGTGTAGTGCTACTTTATTATTACATCCCTTGGCATTCACTGGATTCTTGAAAAAGATGCTCACATTATATATAATATTAAGACGCAATTATTATTTTAACATAAGAACTCAATGACAAGGAGCAAAAACTAACTGTTTAGAGGAATGAATCATGAACATTTGATTTTGTCTTCATTATATAACGCTGCTTAAGAATCATTTGTGAATACCCTCACATCCTTTAACAATCATAAATTACAACAACTGGGCAGGCTTATTTTTTCATGTAAAAGAAGAAGAATCAAATATGGATTTATGTTATGTCTCAAACTGCTGTTCTTATTATTGTTTCTATTCCTAGAGTTTCCCAAATACTTCAACTTTACGCATGGTGTTTCTTGCCCCCAAGCAATTTTTATTTTCCTTGATCTGATGCACATGTGATACAAGAGATTAAAAGTACTGAACCGCCCCTAATATGGTTTGCCTCTTTTGTCATGTCAGGGTACATCATCAAGGATTGATTATGATCCCTGCTTGGCAGGAGTAATTTCCAAAACAAATATACTAGTAGTTGAAGGATATCTATTAGAACTTCCTGACATGATCAAGACAATTATTAAAGCCTGCGAAGTTGCTCGCAGTAGTGGTGCTCTGGTCGCTGTCACAGCATCAGATATCTCCTGCATTGAGAGACATTATGATAATTTCTGGTAATTTCCTTCAATTGATATCTTGTTGTGTTTTCTTCAACTATGGTCTCCCCTTTAAATTTTTAAAGTCGTCATCCAAAAATGTCGCATGACAAATATTTTTCTCTGGCCTTGCCTATAGTCATGGCATAACAGAAAATTATTGATAGCACGCTATGAATATAGAGCAGAGGCTTGCTCAAAACTAGAAGCAACCATGTTTTTTAAGCTCTTATAAGTTATAACTACTTCCTCCGTTCCAAATTATAAGATCTTTATTGACTTTTGAAAGTCAATTGGAGACATTTTCAAACTCAAAATTGAGATTATTCATTAAAAATTATGAAGCAATAAATATTATTCATCATTGTATTACTAAAATTAAAGGAATCTATGTCAATTTTGAGTGTTTGAAAATGTCTTGAGTTGACTTTAAAAAGTTCTTATATTTTGGAACGGAAAGAGTATTTTCCAACTCAGAAGGAAATAACTCAACTGAAGTTCTGGGAATCATGTCATTCATGAGAACAATATGAGTAGTTGTTTTGTGTCTTAGAAAATAATAGTAACAGAACCCTAGTATCAATATAATTGGCTTTTGTGCTGTTTCTCTCACTAGGGTCAGTTGTTTTCCCCCTCACAACACCAGATGTAGATGATGTGTTTTAAGTTAACTTTGATTTGTATCATCCAACTAGAAAGTCTTTTGAGTTTGGTTTCTTAAGGTTGAATATTGTCAGAAACCTAGTTTAGTAAATCTCTAGCCAGGCATGCTCGCAACAGTGTTAACAGATCCGTATACTGGCTGCCAACGCCAACTTACTGTATCAATTTATGTAGTTTGATTTTAAGTTGTGTTAAGGGTCCTTGAATACGTAAAATAGAACTTGGTCTTTGTCATTTTCCTCGGGAATCTGAATAATTTACATTTTCTTGACAAGGGAAATCCTGGAGAACTACGCCCATATTGTCTTTGCAAACGCTGATGAAGTGAGAGCCTTCTGTCATTTCTCCTCAAAGGAAAGTCCCATCGCTTCCACGAGGTACCTTTGTCACTTTATCCCGCTAGTCTCAGTCACAGACGGTTCAAGAGGTTCTTACATTGGCATAAAAGGGGAAGCTGTATATATCCCTCCTTCACCACGTGTGCCAGCGGACACTTGTGGCGCAGGGGATGCATATGCTTCGGGTATTCTGTATGGTATTTTACGGGGCTTGTCATTTAAAAGGCATGGGAGCTCTAGCCACTAAGGTTGCATCTGTAGTTGTTGGGCAGCAGGGAACCCATCTTCGGGTTCAAGATGCTGTTGAGTTAGCAGAGTCATTTTATTCAATACTGAAAACTCCTCCGTTCGTTCGGATGTGGATTTTGATCAAATTTCTAGCTTGTAACACATTGTGATAGCCCTAGATGTTGTACCACCATTGTAACATTACACTAATTTTTTTGTACCCCTTAGCTTTTGAACTTTCTTTGTATATTCATTTTTTCATTGTACATTATGTATAAAGTTCAGTGAAGCTACCAAAAGATTGATTAAAATTTTCCATGAAAATGTGTCATTTTGATGTTGTAAAAGTCATAGATGTATATGAACTAAATTCATTGATAGGAAAATGATTTATTCCTGACTAATTTCATGTTGAATTTGATAAAATAGTAATGTTTATGTCCCTTCTTTATTCCTTCTTATTCTATATATACACATAGGTCAGTACAAATTAGTGATATTATGTATGAATTGGTGCCCTCTTCTCTGGACTACTTCTCCCAAAGCCTTTCTTTTGGTGAGGAAAGAAAGATGAGTCACCCTTTTGAAAAAAATGCAGACTTTGTTGAATAAATGTTGAGATAATTTATGATTGAGCATGAATGATAATGGAACACCAAAAGGAAAGTAAAATTGCAGTCTAGATTAAATAATTGGGATCCAGTTATCATAACTTCATGGTAAGTTGGTCAATTGATCGTGTTGACACACAAAGAAATCACCTATTGCATGCATGTCGATAATACCGATATTTGATGATAATTGATGATATCAAATATCATCAACAAATATGGAACTAACACACCCAAATATTATATTATACTAATCACAAGTTTATTTAAAATGGATTTAAAATGGAGAGGATCGTTGTCCATTTAAAATAGAGTGAAAGGGTAGTTTGGTACTTTTGTTGATCCGATATCCTCAACACTTTTTTGTGATCCACTTAATGCAACATTTTGCTCTTTCTTTTCTTTTCTAAATAATTTAAAATAAAGTTTCTTTAAGATAGAAAAAAAAATAGGAGATATGAAAGGGAGAATTTTTAGTAATTAATCTGTCCTTAATCTTGAGGGCTTGTTTAAGTTGTAACGAAATTCAAATTCTTCATCTCATCTCATCTCATATCATTGTTGACTTTTTGAAGTTAATTTAAAATATTTAAAAATAATAATCACTCACTTAAATAGGCTTAGAATTAAATATGTTAGAACAAGAGTATCCTTATAAAAGTATTGATAAAATTACTAGTCCAAAGACTATAAGGTCATAGAGAAACTTTAAAATAGTTTTTACCAACAAACATGACCTTAAGAGTTTAAGATTATTTAATAAAAAAAGCTCTACCATGTGCACAAAAAATAATGCTTATTAAATATAATACCTCCGTCCTATAGTTATAGGCTGATTTTCTATTTTGATATGTTTCAATATATAGGCTACTTACTATTTTTAAAATTTAGTTGGTTCATTGTTTTACTTTTATGCCCTTATAATAAATATTCAACCATTACTCTTTTTTTGAAAAAACAACATTCAATGTCATTATTTTTATCACCATATTTAATATTGTTGCATTCTCTTTGATTAAAGTTATATAGTTATAGACTTTTATGGTCAGTACATGGTTTCCTATTTTATCTCTTTTTTTATACTGTGTGTGCATAATTTTTTGTGTATAGTTTGTGATTAATTTAACAAAACAGATGGTGATGAAAGTTTAGCTCAAAGAATTAGTGAATACTATACCATTTGCACTCCATGTAAAAATAACACTAGTTGGTCCATTTTTTTGGGTCAAATTAATTAATTTTAGAATTAAAAATTAAGTATATTTATTTATATTTTAAAATTGAAGGTGATAACAAAATTAACATAATTTCTTATGGTTATAATTTCTTTACCTATATTTACAAAAAAAAATATTATAAATTTTGATTATAAAAATAGTCAATTTATTGAAAAAAATTAAACAAAGCCAATTTTTACTAACGGGAGAGTAATATTTATTTTATTACAATAGTCGGATTTGTGGTGTTTTGAAGGGAGGTAGTAGGCACTAGCTAGTGGACCATCAATTATTATGGGTGGTTGTACTATTTTTAATTTGGGTATTAGTCCACCATTAGATTAATGAGAGGAGAAATCTGAACCCACACGGCCACAACACAAGTACACATTTATTCTTCTTTTTCAAAGAGGAACTCCAAGTCTCCACTTGTAAAATATATATATATATATATATATATATATATATATATATATATCTATAATATAAAACAGAGCGGAGAGAGAAAATAGATAAATGTCACATCAAGTATACGTCAGCTGCTCTCTCTCTCATTCCAGTTTATTCAAATTTCAAACCCTCTATCTATTCTACCACACACACAGCTCTCTCTCTCTCATTCCCCCTACATACAAATATGTGTTCTCATTATGTTTCAGATTTACAATTGTTTAATTTTGACTCACATATTTCGATAATTTTTAAATTTCAAATATTTTCAGGTATATATTGAAGGATACATGGTGTAAGCTGTAAAGTAAAGGGTCTTATACTCAACATGTTGTTTCTCTATTTTCTGCATGTATGTATTCATTGTGTTTCGTCTTTTGTAAAGTTAGCTAATTATACATGGTTATGATGATTTTGGGTATGGAATGATGGTTTTTATGGTGGTTTGGATATGTATGGATGATTGTAGTTTTGTAAACATGTTTAGATTTTTTTGGATATCTATTTTTAAAGGAAACTCTGTCGAAATTTCTTGAAATTAGTAGCGACTAGCTTGATATTTTGGTGGTTGGATGTGTTGATGATTGAGTATGTATTAATTTCTTCATATATGTAATTTTTGTGTTCCGTATTTTGTAAATTTAACTAATTATGCATGGTTATGATTATTTTGGATATGGAATGATGATTTTTTTGGTGGTTTGGATATGTGTGGATGATTGTAAGTTTTATAGACATGTTTATATTTGTCTGAATATCTATTTTTAAAGGAAATTTTGTCGAATTTTTTGAAATTAGTAGCGACTAGCTCGATGTTTTGGTGGTTGGATATGTATTGATGATTGAGTATGTATTAATTGTTGTGGTGATATGTGTCTTTAGATAATGTAATATTTTTTAAATTTTAATTTAATTTTTCTTTACACCGTGCCTTCAGGCACGGGTTATAGCTAGTATATATATAGGGGAATATGAAGGTACACAACTGTGTAATTTTTAAAGTTACACGGTCTACGATCATAGAGTGATTTCACTCTACGATCGTAGAGTAGTCCCCAAATAGTAGAGTGAATTCACTCTACGGTCGTAGAGTAGTCCACGATCGTAGAATGAATTCACAAATCGTAGAGTGACTACTTTACGATCGTAGAAATTACACGGCTGTGTATCTCCATTTTTACCATATATATATATATATATATATATAGGCAAATAGCATCATAACCATACATTACATAAATTAAAGGCTGAGATTTAAAAAGGAAAAACGACATCCGCTAGTTCAACTAGCGGACACATAAATGAGAATTTGGTAGTTTTCATTATTATTTGCTTACAATTATTATGTTTCAATATATTAGTTTGATTTAGGGTTCTTTTGTTTTTAGAATTGTATGGTTATAATAATAATAATAATAATATCAAAAAAAATTGTTAAAATTGTTATAATAATTCATATTCATTTTAATTTTCAAATTGTTAAAATAGGGGAAAAATTTATTACGCGTACCTTCAATTACGAATAATTATTAATATTTAATATTTTTACTTGGGAAACAATTTGTCTAGTCACTCATGATGAAACTACAAATAAAGTAGGGAATTGTTAAATCCACATAAGAAATTGTTATTTCCACAACAAAAATGTTGTTATAGATCCTATAGCGACGGTTTTCAACGTAGCTATACATCTACAGCGACACTTTTGTTGTGAAAATAATAATTTCTATTGTAGATTTAACAATTAGCATAAAGTAATGTGATAATATGTTGCTTTAGCCATAAATAGTATCCAAAATTAAGTCTTTTACCCCTACCTTACTTTTGGTTGTATTGTAATCACATGCTTGCTATCCCATTATTACTTTATTCGGGAGTGGTTATCATAAGTTAATTTTGATCAATTAATCAATACAATATCGACACGCAAGTCGAAAGATGGTTTCTCTGCATGTCAACATATTGTGATTTTCTTTCTTCGAGAGTGGTTAGCATAAGTTAACTTTATGGTAATCGGATCCTCTTTCTTCAATTTGGTAGATAAAATAATGGAATTACTATTTTCACACGAAGGTAAGCCCCATTTATTATTTATGTGAGAAGAGTCTTACAAGAATATTAATTTTTTTTTGTGAAAATACTAATTCTCTAAAATTATTTTAGGAGCAACAAATATGCCTCAAAGCTCAAATACCACCCTCAACAAAGAACATCATATTTTCATTCAAACAAATGATAAATCAATTAGAGGTATAACCTCTAGTGGTACACTAGTTACTTTATCAAGAAAATCACTAAAAATGATCTAATAAAATGACTATATCCAACAAATACAAAATTAAATATACCACTCATGACTCATTAATATAAAAAATAATATATAGATAGTGCTGGTAGATATACTCAGCAAAGACCCCAAAGAAAAACGAGAATATTACTATCATATTCTTCCCAATGGCGAGTCTTCTCTTGATATATCATTATCTCCACTGTCTCTAATTGAGAGTTATATTCCAAATAGACTCCAAGATTATATAGATAGTGCTGGTAGATATACTCAGCAAGTGGATGAACACATCCATGTCTTATGATGACACGAGGTGGTATGTCATTAGACATCTTGTATGACAGTGGCAAAACACCCTTCCAAGTTAAATTCACCTCACCCTCAACATCTATAGACCACCGTTCTATTCCCTTGTTTTTCCCCCGCTCGACCCAGCTACACTCGTATTACCTGAAAGGAATTGTGAAGCAAAAGGGTGAGCACAACTAGCTCAGTAAAGAATGTCATAACTAAAGATAATTAAATTATCAATAGCCTTCAACAGTAATAAATCAGAGATTTAGAACATATGGTATATGATAAAAAAAATTCAACCATAGTTGCAGCGGAACGAGCAATCCATTAGAAGAGTCAAATAGACTATAGAGTCTATTATCTTCTCCACGTTAAAAGTCCACCAACAATGTTTTATCCCTATAACATCAATCAACAATTCCTGTCCACAATCACATATATAACTCATAATCGTAATTGTTGTTCTAAATTCCTTTTCTCATCCAGGACAAAGATAATTTTCATCACCTGTCTTTACCTGAAACATCAAAGATCATGGTTATACCAAATCACAGTTCCTGTTCATCATCATACTACTAAATTCATCTTTGCACTACGGCCAAAGATATACATCAATAAGTCATCTTTGCACTACAGGCCAAAGATATTCATCAACAATTCATCTTTGCACTACAGGCCAAAGATATTCATCAACAATTCATCTTTGCACTACAGGCCAAAGATATTCATATCTCAAAGAAATACATAATCATTTCAGAATCTATATAAACCATAATTATAACCATATATGTTGATCAATTCGCCTTTGCACTTAAGCTAAAGATATTCAATTTTAAATTCAATGGTCATGATCATACCAGTCACAATTCAACTTTTCACTACTGGCCAAAGAGAACCCTAGTCATGATCATACCAATAATCTACCCATCTTTACACTCCAGTGAAAGAGAATTTCAACATCAGGGTTATAAAAATGTTATATATGATAATAAAATCAATATAATCAATATATAGTTTTAATCTCCAGAGTAATATTCATAAATCAACTATAATTTGGTTAGAAAAAGAAACCAATTTTGTCATGAATAGTAACTCATGAATAGTAATTTCGTGAATAGTAACTCATGAATAGTAAACCCAACTCAAAAAGGTAGAAATTCCACAATAAAATCTATACCAATATTTCGGTATAATGATATTGAAAGAATAATATTTTTTTTAAGCTTATAAACAATTTATTTTAATTGTTTACACTTTACTAAAAAATGCATTTAATCATTCTAAAATGCCAAACTCATAAGATTTCATCACCAATAACTAAAACCTTCATCAAAAATCTGCATATACCTCATATATGATTCTCAAGCCATAAAATCATATTTTCTAATTTTCTTACCACACATAACATATTTAATTCATTTACTCATAACTTGTCCATTTTCATGAAAAATAACAAATCAGTTCCAAAAATATTTCTTTTCTGGGATTTAGTAGAATATAGTCCTATATTGAACATATATTTTTCTCAGAATTTTTAAAAGTCATTTACTATTTTTCACATGGCCAAAACCACCGAATATTTAAACATTTATCATAAATTGTTCTTTTATCCAAAAATTCTGAAATTCACAGGGTATACTGATATCATATAGATGTACTCACAATAAAAATTTCATCAATTTTGGAGTTAACCACAAAGAGTTATAAGCGATTACTTTTAAAATAGTCTTTCCTCATAAAATTCATAACTCTTAATCTATACATCCAAAAATCGCCATTTTTGGACACAATCTACAAAACTCATCAAAATATCATTTCAAATTTTTCCAGAATTTTTGAAGGTTCAGAAGAATTTTGAAATAATAACTCTTAAAATCCCTTATTATCCCTTACCTCAAAACAGCAGTACCTCTGACTGGAATAACGCTGAACGAACTTGCACCGTATAGCAATACTCAAAGTATACTCAAAATACTCACAAGAATATGCTCGATAATATAGAGAGAGAAAACTTCAGTTTCTGGTGTGATTTTCAATTCTAACCTAAGCACCTATTTATAGGAAATTGCTTAGAACACCAAAGCAGAAAATTTAATTTAATAATAATATTAATTTTCCACATCTTCCTACGTATACTAGAAATCTGAATTCAGCCATCCTCACACATGTTAAATGAGTCCCAACAATGAAAAAAACGTTTTTGTAATTAAAATTATTTTAAACTTCCAAAAATCAATTATTTCGGAGCTTCGGAACTTCAATAATTCACAATAAATAGCCCTTTTGCCAGAAAATTCGAATCTCGCGACTTTTAATAGGAAATTCAATTCTCTACAACTTTGCAGAAGGAAGTTTTTCCAAATTCCAAACAAAAATTGACCGAAATCCACGAACGGGCGATTTTACAGGCTATAATCAAATTTTCAGTCAAGAAATAGGTCTACCGACACACAAAATTTGTTTTTAATATTTATTGCAACAAAAATACTCTTTCTCCTCATAAACTCATATATCCCACATTCATTGTAAAAATATCACCATTATTATATTATTAAAATATAATAATAAATTTAAATGAATTATTTTATCATAAAAAGATAAAATATTAATTTTCAACAATTGTCACATTAAAAATTTTCTCCATCTATATCCACATAAAATCAATATTTTCCTCATCATATAAATCAATAATTATTCACAAATGATATTACAGAATCACAATATTGACAACCAGGCAGTTCCCAGGAAAGAGGGGGCTTTCCAATAAGAATTTCTTCTTACTGGCGCGCAATTAGGTGACCAAACCTCTCCTTAGACAGAACTTTCTAGACATTGCCAATAATGTTATCTAATAATATTATTCAGATAATATGAATTATTGCTTCGATAATGGAAAATACTGTATAATGACAATAACAGCAATATAAAATATCAACGCAGCAATTATTGAATCAATAAAATAAAATACTAAACAATAATTACTGTAACCATTATTGAGTAGTGCCTTCTTACGTAAGAGTCAATAATTGGTGCAATACCGTGTGCTACTGTGCAACAACGCGTATTACTTTACTTTACCCACCGGATATTTCCAACAGTATTAACGGTAACAAATACGCCGTTATTTTTTAAAAACTTTAATTTGTCGTTTTCTTCCTCCAATCGCTTTTTGTTATGGGGCCCACACATGGCTGCGCCGTCGTACGAATATTCCCCGACAGAAAGAATATTCTACGACCAAACGGATATTCCCCGACAACAATGAGTATTTTATAACCACTTGCTTACTTTGAAAAAAAATTCATATATCACCCTTAACTTTAACTTTCTATCAATTTAACCATTTACTGAATTGTAATTTATAAGAAAAATTGAATACTTTTATTTCATAAAATTCGGGGTCTTACAATCTCCCCTCCTTATGAAATTTCGTCCCCGAAATTTACGTACCTGGTATTTCAAGAGTTGAGAATACCTTGATTTCATTTCAGATTCCATCTTCCCTGTCATCATGATTTCTCCATTCCTCATCTCCTGTATTTCAGATATCATTCTAGAATACAGCTTCAAAACAAAGGTTAATTGAACAAATTAACATATCACATAATATCACGATATTATGACCAACCAACAATTTAAGCTTAGGTATGACACACTAGCGAAGGATTTACTCATCTCTCCCCTCCTAGTTCTATTCCCCGATCTGCGCCAGAGATCATATCCCTAAGCTCTGATACCAAATGTAACAACCCCAAAATAGGTCCATTCCAACCAACCCATTTTGAGTCGCTAAATACATGGTACAGAAAACAACTACAACTTTATTACAACAATTGTCGTGCAAAATACAACAACACATATGCTGTGAGTTTGTATACAAATGTATATCAACTGTGACTCATGTCCCAACCGTGAACAGTACCTCATAATGACACCTTACATAAAGGTATAGTCGAAAACTGTTTTAGAAATTAGAATCTTTGGGAAGTGCTCAAGGAAACCTTCGTACATGGGAGGCCATGCTTCTAGGTTATAATAGATATCATATGGCCACAGAATTATCCTTGGTTGACCCAATAGACCCCAAAGAAAAACGAGAAGATTACTATCATATTCTTCCCAATGGCGAGTCTTCTCTTGATATATCATTATCTCCACTGTCTCTAATTGAGAGTTATATTCCAAATAGACTCCAAGATTATATAGATAGTGCTGGTAGATATACTCAGCAAGTGGATGAACACATCCATGTCTTATGATGACACGAGGTGGTATGTCATTAGACATCTTGTATGACAGTGGCAAAACACCCTTCCAAGTTAAATTCACCTCACCCTCAACATCTATAGACCACCGTTCTATTCCCTTGTTTTTCCCCCGCTCGACCCAGCTACACTCGTATTACCTGAAAGGAATTGTGAAGCAAAAGGGTGAGCACAACTAGCTCAGTAAAGAATGTCATAACTAAAGATAATTAAATTATCAATAGCCTTCAACAGTAATAAATCAGAGATTTAGAACATATGGTATATGATAAAAAAAATTCAACCATAGTTGCAGCGGAACGAGCAATCCATTAGAAGAGTCAAATAGACTATAGAGTCTATTATCTTCTCCACGTTAAAAGTCCACCAACAATGTTTTATCCCTATAACATCAATCAACAATTCCTGTCCACAATCACATATATAACTCATAATCGTAATTGTTGTTCTAAATTCCTTTTCTCATCCAGGACAAAGATAATTTTCATCACCTGTCTTTACCTGAAACATCAAAGATCATGGTTATACCAAATCACAGTTCCTGTTCATCATCATACTACTAAATTCATCTTTGCACTACGGCCAAAGATATACATCAATAAGTCATCTTTGCACTACAGGCCAAAGATATTCATCAACAATTCATCTTTGCACTACAGGCCAAAGATATTCATCAACAATTCATCTTTGCACTACAGGCCAAAGATATTCATATCTCAAAGAAATACATAATCATTTCAGAATCTATATAAACCATAATTATAACCATATATGTTGATCAATTCGCCTTTGCACTTAAGCTAAAGATATTCAATTTTAAATTCAATGGTCATGATCATACCAGTCACAATTCAACTTTTCACTACTGGCCAAAGAGAACCCTAGTCATGATCATACCAATAATCTACCCATCTTTACACTCCAGTGAAAGAGAATTTCAACATCAGGGTTATAAAAATGTTATATATGATAATAAAATCAATATAATCAATATATAGTTTTAATCTCCAGAGTAATATTCATAAATCAACTATAATTTGGTTAGAAAAAGAAACCAATTTTGTCATGAATAGTAACTCATGAATAGTAACTCGTGAATAGTAACTCATGAATAGTAAACCCAACTCAAAAAGGTAGAAATTCCACAATAAAATCTATACCAATATTTCGGTATAATGATATTGAAAGAATAATATTTTTTTTAAGCTTATAAACAATTTATTTTAATTGTTTACACTTTACTAAAAAATGCATTTAATCATTCTAAAATGCCAAACTCATAAGATTTCATCACCAATAACTAAAACCTTCATCAAAAATCTGCATATACCTCATATATGATTCTCAAGCCATAAAATCATATTTTCTAATTTTCTTACCACACATAACATATTTAATTCATTTACTCATAACTTGTCCATTTTCATGAAAAATAACAAATCAGTTCCAAAAATATTTCTTTTCTGGGATTTAGTAGAATATAGTCCTATATTGAACATATATTTTTCTCAGAATTTTTAAAAGTCATTTACTATTTTTCACATGGCCAAAACCACCGAATATTTAAACATTTATCATAAATTGTACTTTTATCCAAAAATTCTGAAATTCACAGGGTATACTGATATCATATAGATGTACTCACAATAAAAATTTCATCAATTTTGGAGTTAACCACAAAGAGTTATAAGCGATTACTTTTAAAATAGTCTTTCCTCATAAAATTCCTAACTCTTAATCTATACATCCAAAAATCGCCATTTTTGGACACAATCTACAAAACTCATCAAAATATCATTTCAAATTTTTCCAGAATTTTTGAAGGTTCAGAAGAATTTTGAAATAATAACTCTTAAAATCCCTTATTATCCCTTACCTCAAAACAGCAGTACCTCTGACTGGAATAACGCTGAACGAACTTGCACCGTATAGCAATACTCAAAGTATACTCAAAATACTCACAAGAATATGCTCGATAATATAGAGAGAGAAAACTTCAGTTTCTGGTGTGATTTTCAATTCTAACCTAAGCACCTATTTATAGGAAATTGCTTAGAACACCAAAGCAGAAAATTTAATTTAATAATAATATTAATTTTCCACATCTTCCTACGTATACTAGAAATCTGAATTCAGCCATCCTCACACATGTTAAATGAGTCCCAACAATGAAAAAAACGTTTTTGTAATTAAAATTATTTTAAACTTCCAAAAATCAATTATTTCGGAGCTTCGGAACTTCAATAATTCACAATAAATAGCCCTTTTGCCAGAAAATTCGAATCTCGCGACTTTTAATAGGAAATTCAATTCTCTACAACTTTGCAGAAGGAAGTTTTTCCAAATTCCAAACAAAAATTGACCGAAATCCACGAACGGGCGATTTTACAGGCTATAATCAAATTTTCAGTCAAGAAATAGGTCTACCGACACACAAAATTTGTTTTTAATATTTATTGCAACAAAAATACTCTTTCTCCTCATAAACTCATATATCCCACATTCATTGTAAAAATATCACCATTATTATATTATTAAAATATAATAATAAATTTAAATGAATTATTTTATCATAAAAAGATAAAATATTAATTTTCAACAATTGTCACATTAAAAATTTTCTCCATCTATATCCACATAAAATCAATATTTTCCTCATCATATAAATCAATAATTATTCACAAATGATATTACAGAATCACAATATTGACAACCAGGCAGTTCCCAGGAAAGAGGGGGCTTTCCAATAAGAATTTCTTCTTACTGGCGCGCAATTAGGTGACCAAACCTCTCCTTAGACAGAACTTTCTAGACATTGCCAATAATGTTATCTAATAATATTATTCAGATAATATGAATTATTGCTTCGATAATGGAAAATACTGTATAATGACAATAACAGCAATATAAAATAATACTGTATACTGGTAATTTTTATTCAATCCTTGATGTATATAAAGAGTCTATTATGAGACGTTGGTGATAAGTTTAATTATTTATTGGGGGCCATATGTCGTCATCTAAGAGTCTCTTTCATAAATAGTAATTATTTTCGTAAATAATAATTACCTTCGTAAATAGTAATTATTTTCGTAAATAGTAATTACCTTTGTAAATAGTAATTACCTTCGTAAATAGTAATTACCTTCGTCAATAGTAGTTACCTTCGTCAATAGTAGTTGTCCCTTCAATATTACCAAGAGTTAACTGTCTCTTCGGTGTTCCAAGGGTTAATTACCCCTTCGTAAATAGTAGTTGTCTCTTCAATATTACCAAGAGTCATTTTGACCCTTCGTTAAGACCAAGAGCCACCCTCAGTTTTTCTATAAATAGAAAGCTCATTCCTTCATTATTTCTTACGAATTCGTTCAAGCTATAGAGAGAGAAAGTATAGAGAATAAGAGAGAAAGAAGAAGAGTTTTCTGCTACTTCACTTATATCCAGTTCTTCTAAGGTATGGAATATTATTTGTTGTACTCGTAAGGGGTGTTATTCTTTCTTCTTGAGGAGAACTTATGCTATTCCATTCATTATTATTCTGTCGGAATAACCTATATACGCGGTCTACCCTATACTTGGTGACATTCTTCTATTATTCTGTTGGAACATCCTGTCTGTGTGTTTTACATCGGACCTGGTTCCATTTACTATTCCGTCTTTACATTTCTGTCGAAATATCCTGTCTGTGCTATACGCCGGACCTGGTTCCATCATTTACTATTCCGCATTTATTATTCTGTTGGAATATCCTGTCGGTGTGAATTTCACCTGACCTGGTTCCGTTATTATTATTCTGCGGGAATAACTTGTTTGTGCGGTCTCTATCGCATGCATGGTGATATCTTTTGTTATTGTATTCGGTATTACTCAGTTGGATAAAACTTTGACTTCTATACTCCATGAAATTAGTGGAATATTCTTGATATTTGCACTTCATCTAGTATCTTTTCATGGAAATATTCTTCTGAGCATTCTTGAATTTTACACCACAAAACAGTATTGTGTTGACAATTTGGACGTTAATAATTCCTGGATAAAATAATTCTTGAACTTGTTTTATTGAATTCTTATATCATTGTCATCATCCTCTTATTTATATTTTTGAAAGTCATCTGTGGCCTGTAGTGCATAGATGGACTTCGTATGATTATGACCAGGGATTATTCGGTGTAATCATGACCGTAATGTTACAAATGAAGTGGTAAAAGTCTCATTTGCCGTAGTGCATTGATGGACAGTTGTTGGCATGATCATGACCATTAATGAATACACAAATATTCTTGGTCGTAGTGCATGAATAATTGTGGTCGTGATACTAAAAAATATCATTGGCCGTAGTGCAGGGGTGATTCGATGATGTGGAATATTTATTAAGCTGAGTCTCAGCTATAACAGTGATGAAAAACCTTTTAAATCATAAAAGATAGTAGATTTTATTTTCTACTTGACTCTTTTAATGGATTGCTGGTTCCGCTGCTGTTAAACTTGATGATTATTATATTTTATCAGTTTAACACTATTGAAGGCTAATGATAAATTATTCTGCATTATCTTAGTCATAATATTTCTTACTGGGCTAGTTGAGCTCACCCTTTCTTTCACTGTTCTCTTCAGGAAATGAAAATATAGCCGGGACGAGTCGGGGAACGGAGTGATGGACCAGAGAATAGTATTAGTAGTCCTCACTATTCTGTTAAATAGTATGACAATAATTGTATTGAGGACTTCTTTTGAGTTTGTATGATCTCTAGTAGATAATTATTGTATTCAAACTCACAGTTGTATTTTGTCGTATTATACACGACAGTGGTATTAGTAAATTGTATTTGAATTCTGTACCATGTATCTGACGACTCAAGATGGGTGATGTATACCTAATTTTGCGGGCGTCACAATAATATTAATGATGAATATTGTTCGGAGTTGAATTTGGAGACGCGGACGTGATATTTGAGTCCGGAACGGCGAAATTAGTAAAAATAGTCTATAAACACAAAATTTTATGGGATTCACTATTTGGTCAAAAAGTCAACAGTTGACTTTTTCGGGAAAAGTCAAACTTCAAAATTTTAAAATTTATATTTTTGATAAAAATAGTTTCATTATATTGAAATTGTTTGTGTTAGTAAAAATCGACATTTATTCCGATGACAATTAATGTCTAGGGGTTATATTGATAAATCGGGTAATTTATCGAATAAATGAGCAATTAATTGCTACTAATTCACATGTTTATATAACTATTTGTTCACATATGTGTACTATTAAATCACATTATTTACTATTAGGGGAGTTGGTGCAAAATTGATAATATTTACATGACTATTAGGGGAGTTGTCTATGCGTTCTACGCCGGACATGGTTCCGTCTTTATTATTCTGTTGGAATATCCTGTCTGTGCGTTCTACGTTGGACCTGATTCCGTCTTTATTATTCTGTTGAACATCCTGTCTGTGCGTTCTACACCGGACCTGGTTTCGTGTTTATTATTCTGTTGGAATATCCTATCTGTGCGTTTTACGCCGGACCTGATTCCGTCTTTATTATTCTGTTAGAATATCATGTCTGTGCGTTTTACGTCGGACCTAATTCCGTTATTTATTATTCTGTTGGAATAACCTGCATGTGCGGTCTATCGCATGCCTGGTGATTTGTTTTGTTATTCCATTCCTTATTATACTCAGTTGGTTAAAATTTTGACTTATATACTCTATGAAATTAGTGGAATATCCTTGATATTTGCGCTTCATCCAGTATCTTTTCGTGAAAATATTCTTCTGAGCATTCTTGAATTTTATTCTTCAAAGCAGTAACATGTTGACAATTTGGACGTTATTAGTTCCTGGATAAAATAATTCTTGAACTTGTTTTATTGAATTCTTATATCATTGTCATTATCCTCATGTTTATATTTTGTTGAAAGTCATCTGTGGCCTATAGTGCATAGATGGACTTGGTATGATTATGACCAGGGATTATTCGGTGTAATCATGACCGTAATGTTACAAATGATGTGGTAAAAGTCCTCATTGGCCCGTAGTGCATTAATGTACAGTTGTTAGCATGATCATGATCATTATTATATACACAAATATTATTGGCCCGTAGTGCATGGATAATTGTGGTCGTGATACTAAAGAATATTCTTGGCCGTAGTGCAGAGGTGATTCGATGATGTGAATTATTTATTAAGCTGAATCCCAGCGATAAAAGTGATGAAAAACCTTTTAAATCATAAAAGATGGTAGATTTTATTCTCTACTTGACTCTTTTAATGGATTGCTTGTTCCACTGCAGTTAAACTTGATGGTTGTTATATTGTATCAGTTTAACACTGTTGAAGGCTAACGATAATATATTCTGCATTATCTTAGTTATAATATTTTCTACTGGGCTAGTTGAGCTCACCCTTTTACTTTTATTGTTTTCTTCAAGATATGAGAACGTAGTAGGGACTAGTCGGGGAACGGAGTGACGGACCAGATGATAGCATTAGTAGTCCTCACTATTCTGTGAAATAGTGTAATAATAATTATAATAAGGTCTCCTTTTGAGTTTGTATAATCTCTAGTATACAATATTTGTATTCAAACTCACAGTTTATATTTTGTCGAATTGTACACGACAGTTGTATTATTAAATTGTATTTGAATTTTGTACCATGTAAGTGACGACCCAAGATGGGTGACGTATACCTAATTTTGGGACGTCACAACATAAAAATAACCATCTATTTATTTTTAATTGGTAGTATAATATGATTCTTTCACCATACGTGTTTTTTGTTGCAAGTGTAGGGTTCAAAGTGAATCTCACATTTTTGTCATGCAAAAGAAACGTGGAGTATTTTTATTTTTGAGCAACTAATACTTCCTCCTTTATGAGAAAAGAAAGGATTGTATGTACTTTCACATAGTTTTCTTTTTAGTAGTACTACATTCACAAGTTTACCCTTTATTTTTGAGTAATATGAGTAAAAGTATAAATGATTACATAATTAACAAAAGATTAAAATATAATTAAATTTCTCTTAAGTTCTCCCTTAAAAAACATAATTAACATTAATAATCTCTTAGTACAAGTAATTTATATGTTAATGTGTTTTGCACAAATCTTATTATTCATAAATAAATAAGTTCAAATTTAAGATTCTTTTTGTGACGCAGGTAATAATTTTGAAGAGAAAATGTCATATTTACGAGCAGGAGATTTTGGTGGTCTAGAACAAAATATAAAAACAAACCCTTTTTCAAAACATTATTTTCATCCCAAAATAATAGTAAATAAATAAAAAATACAAGTTGTATTCAAAAAATGCATTTTCAAAACTTAAAACATAATAATTTGGGCTTCAACAATATATTAAAATTGGTCCAGTTGAGTCCTTAAAAATTTATTGATGTATACCTATATTATTATATATTTATATTTTTAACTTCTCTCTCTCTCTCTCTCTCTCACACACACACACACACACACACACACACACATATATATATATATATATATATATATATATTTATATATAAAAATACAACTTATTTTTAATTTTCCGTTCACCCTAATAAATTATGTGGACCGTCCAAAATTTGAGATAAATCCCACCGTCCACGTAGTGCCGGAGGCACGGGACACAACTAGTATATATATATATATATATATATATATATATATATATATATATATATATATATATATATATATATATATATATATATATATATACAAACAGAGAGGATCAGGTAAGGGATCCCACACTTTCTTTAAATGCGGAACATTTTTTTTTGGGGTTTTTTTTAAAACAACTAAAAAAAAGTTTAATATTTTATGAAACTGAATTTTTTTCCATAATACAATGTTTTGAGCGTGATTTGGATACCTATACCAAAAAATATATGTACAGTCTGCACAGACTGTATAGACCTGTTTTGTTATATATATATAATAATAATAAAATTCAACTTATTTTGAATTTCCCGCTCATCCTAATAAATTATCTGGACCATCCAAAGTTTGAGATAAATTCTATGTAGTGCCGGAGATACAGAACACAACTAGTATTTATATATATAATTGAAGTCTTCTGATCAGGCTCCCAGGATAATCAACCGTTCTGCTCGTGCTCGAAAACTATGCCACTACTTGAATTTAGACATGTCAATGAGTCAAATCATCATGATCCTAATGTGATTTGTTTTTAAGTTAATTTAGTGGATCAAAGCTCCACTATTTTCTACTCCTATTTGTCAATTGGCGAAATCGTGGATCTGATTTTCTCCGCTCATTCAATTTATTTCTTTTCAACGTGGTTTCAACTTAGAGCAGATCCTATGTTTTTATTTTTTCTGTCCTTCTTGTATCTTCCAGTTAAATTTTGACGCCTAATTTTTTATTTAATTTTAAAATTAATTGATATTAAGTAAGAGGTTAAGTGTTAAACATTTAAATAGAGGACACAAGAGAAATGAGGACAGATGATCTGTTCTCGTTTTAACTAGATCAAGTAGGGAGTAAATGACTGAATCGCTAGAGTAAGTGGGACCCACTTTTTCTGTGAAAATTCTACAATCAAGTAAGGTGGTATTTGATTACATCTTAATATTTCACATTTTAATACATTTTAACAATTTATAATTTTGTATTAAGAGTTTTTCTGAATAATTAAGATACAAATATGAGTCTAAATTATTCAAATGTTAAATCATGATTTATTATGTGATGAATCAAATCATTGAACCAAGATATATAATAATTAATTGAGCATGCCTAATCAGAACAGGATCTGCTCTGATTTTACCCATTGACAGCCTTAATTGCATTATCTGGTGAATTAAATTTGAATTGTGGCATAATTTTGATGTCAATTTGATATATTCTTGAATTTTAAATTAATATGAATTTATTTAATTTAATTATAAATATTATTAATTATGATATTCATTATTTTTAGAACTTAAATAAGTTAACATGAAAAGGAAAGTATTTGCCAAATTAGCCAATTCCAACAGTTTATGAGTTAATGTTGAACTTGAAACATACCAACTTGTATGTATTACATCATATTGATACTTTTTAAACCTATAATTTAATTATAAGCAAAACATTATTTATGATTCTGAAAAACTTTAGAGTAACTTATTATTTTATAATAATTTTATTTTTTATAGACGTCACTTACTAATATCGATTTTCATGAGCCTAAATTAAAACACTTACGGATATATTTAATAATAATATATTATATAGTAACAAATTATTCTCCTCTTAGTTATATTTTATTAACTGCTATTAAAATACTTTTTAAACTTAGAATTTAACTAGAGCCAAAACAATATTTATGATCATGAAATTTTTTAGAATAACTTCTTATTTTATTATTTTGGAGCAATTTGAATTAGTATTTACAACATAAAAGAGACGTAATGATAGTGTTTTATGCATGCTTATATTTTAGTTTTTTTAAAGAAGGCAAAACACATGTTTATTTTATAAATAGCATTATTTTTAATATTTTATATATGATGTTAATAAAAAAAATTAATTTCACAAATTATCGTACTATTGGTATTAGAATGATTGCAATATTTGCTTTGAAAAATTAAATAAATACAAACCACATACAATTGTCCACTATAATTAATATTATATTATTTTATGAACAATTTTAATTTTTTATAAAATTCATTTAGCTCATTAATCGTACATTTCGAGTAATTAAAGTTTATAAACATTGTCATAACAATAATAAGTTAATTTGTGAAAGTTTAAAAAATATTTCATAATCATTAAATATAAAATGAATAAGAAATTAAAATTTATGCTATTTGAAAAATAAATCCGTATTTCGTTTTTTTGATTTTTTGGTCATTCTATAATAAATTAAATTAAAATTAAAAAAAAACATTTTGTAATCATTATATATGTAGAATAAATAAGGAATTAAAAACAATTTATTTAATGACTAGTATCTATAAAACAACAGTATACCAATGGTTGATAAATAAGGAAGCTTATTGTTTATTAGTAATATCAAAATTGGATTATTTTTCATATCCCTTGATTACAACCAAGAGGTGAGGCCTCTATAATTATAGTCACTTGAGCTACCAAAGGCTACATACAATATTATTTAGAGAAATATTAAATTCACAATATTTTTTATTATTTTCACAATAAAAATATCGCTATAAATATATAGCGACACTTTTATTGTAAAAATAATATTTTCTGTTGTGGATTTAACAATTCCCTATTATTTACATTCCTACATACTACACAAGCTAAATGCTGGATAAGCCTATTGTTTATTTATCATCTGCTCCTTTGATTCCATTTTAGCAAAAAGTATAGTATAAAAGTAGGACCGTAAAATGAGCAAATTCGATTTGTAGTTTGTTCGATTAAAGATTTGATTCGAGTTCGACTCGAAATATAAATGATTCAAATATGAGTAAAGTTTGATAAATTACTAGAGCTTCCTCAAATTAAATTTTTTATTGATACTCAGATCATATTCGTTCGAAAAGTTCAAACTGCTCGGGCTCGATTTGAGATCGTACTCGACTCGATCGGTAGCTAAACGAGTCTCAATCAAATCTTATTTTATACTCGATAAATTTTATGAATTAAATCTGAACAACTCAATACTCGACTCGACTCAATTAATTTACATTCTTACACAAAAGTAGGGAGCAAAAAGAAAAAGTATATTATGGAATGCTTTTAATAAGCATTGGGAAATGTTTTTGATGTTGAAAAATTGAAATAGTATTAGATAAATATTATGGAAAGCAAGTTATGATTTTCTTTAATCTACGAGGTAAAGTATTTGGGGTCATTTCAAAAGCATCAACTTTTAATTTTTCTTTTTATTGAAAAATAGACTCCAATATATTAATAGACTTTATTAATAAGTTGTTACCTTTGATCTGAGAATTATTTACTTTATTTATAAGAAAATATATAACATATATAATCAAAAGCTTGGCCTCTCGATCAGTTTGTCCCTTTAGGAAAGCATGCAGACTAAAGACATTTATTTCATTTTTTATTTTGAAAACAGTCCAAACTATTGAATTTTTTTATTAATTAAGAGCATCTTTTACAACAAAAAAAGAATACTCGAGTGAATATTAAAAATACATTTAATTATTTAAATATTATGTTTGAGAGTGTCTAATAATTAATACCACTATAAAAATTCTTTTTGCACTAAATTTTTGGTCTTATAAATATTAGTAGTGTGGGGAATGAAATTTTACATCTACGGTTAGAGTTTCATGTTGACAGAGAAAAAGATAAATAGACGAAAAGTACGGAATTAATTGATGAGTTGAAGAGATGAGAAGAACTTATAAGCAATTACTCTAATAAACGTGACAAAACTCTTCGGATTCAAAGGATCCAATAATTTTCTTGAGTATCTAGAGTGCGGAGAGCCTTTTAAAGTCTAGAGAGAATCCAAAAGGTCCCTTATACAAAAATGGAGGAAGTATTTATAGAGTTTCTTAATAATTGATTATGTGTCTGACACATGTATAGACCAAGTGTCTGGCATATGTCTAGACCAGGTGTCTGACATGTGACCGCAGGAGAAATTTTAAAAATACCTTTAGTTACTCGAGTAATGCCTAAATCAATATATCCTTCTATCTACTAATTTAATCTCTCAATCAATTTTCAAAATAAGTTGTCTCTATAAATCAATCAAACCTCTCAATCAATTCTCAATCCAATCCCTCAACCAATTCTCAATCTGAGTTGCCTCCATTAGCCTTATGTCTTCGAGACTCATGAATACCTCCTTCAGGTCTCATATTCCAAGGTTTTTGCCGCTCAATTCATACATTTTTTGTTATTTTTATTTATCGGAACATCATGTCATACAATCTCATGATCTCATCGTCGATAATCTTGGAAGAGGTTGGTACGAAATCAGGGAGGTCATGTACTTAATTATATCGACTTGTTCATTTATTATAATTTTTATGTTTTTCATTCATTTCTTTAGATCACATGTAAATCTTAATTTATACTTACACTTAAAATAAGTAGTAATGTTTATGACTTCCATTATTTGTATTCAAACTCACAGTTTAAGTTTTGTCGTAATGTACACGACAATTGTATTATTAAGTTGTATTTGAATTTATGTACTATGTAAGTGGCGACCCAAGATGGGTGACATCTACCTAATTTTTGGGGCGTCACAAATTCTGTTTTTAAATTGTTTAAAATTTCTGTTTAAAAATTCTTAAATTTAAGTTATAAAAAAAAATTCTGTTTAAATTATTAAATTTAAACAGAATTTTGTTTAAAAATTCTATTTTAAATTATTTAAAAATTTAAACAGAATTTGTTTTAAAATTTAAACAGAATTTTTTTAAAAAAATAAGTACTCCATTACTTATACTTGTAAAAACAGAATTTGTAAAAACAGAATTTTTTTTAAACAGAAATTTAAAAATCCTGTTTTTTAAAAAAATTCTGTTTAAAAACAAAATGTAAAATAAAAATATGTTTTAATTTTTTTAAAAAAATTCTATTTAAAACAAAATTCTGTTTTTACAAAAATTTCTATTTTTAAAAATTTTGTTTAAAATAAAAATGTAAAATAAAATTCTGTTTTAATTTTTTTTTAAATTATGTTTAAAACAAAATTCTGTTTTTTAAAAAAATTCTATTTTTAAAAATTCTGTTTAAAAACAAAATATAAAATAAAATTTTGTTTTAATTTTTTTTTAAATTCTGTTTTAAACAAAATTCTGTTTTAAAAAAATTCTGTTTTTACAAAATTCTGATTTTAAAAAGTTTACAGATTTTTTTTACAAATTTTACAAATTTCACAAATTTTTAAAATTCTTTTTTTTAAAAAATCTATTTTAAAAAATTTTGTTTTTAAAAACAAAAACAACATTTTTTTTATGTGGCAAAAATAATTTGCACCCCAAACTTGTGTTACAGCCTTAGCCGGTCATTTTTGACCGGTTAAAGTGAAGAAAGTATGCATTTTGTCTCGTATAATGAAGTCTAGGAGTGTACTTAGACACCTTTTTAAGTTAAGGTGCACAGGTAAATAGGAAATGAAGTTTGGGGTGCGTTTTGTCTTTTAGTCAACTTTGAAATTAATATAATTTATAAAAAATTAAAATAAAATTAATTTAAAAATTAATTTTTTTATATATTATATTATTATACTAATTAAAATAAATAAATTTACATTATTCAATCCAACTAAGAGCATGTTTTGAAATTACTTGATCAAACCAACTTATAATTCATTTGTTATTCCTGTTCGAAAATAACTTACTTTTTTATTTATAAGTTATGTTTTAAGTCAAAAAAATAAATAAATATTTATAATTTATTCATTTTAAAATAATTAGTTTGACTAAATATAATCTCTATTTTATCCATATTTTATTTTGCCCATTTTTATTAATGTTTATTTTAATAATCTTTATATTTATTTTAACTTATAACCAAACACCTTCAAAACTTATTTTAACTTAATTTTTAATTTATAAATTAAATTGATGACAAACGTTTTTACTTACTTATAAATTACAAATTAAAATAACTTATATTTTAAATTATAAGTCATTTAAAATAAGTCATTTCCGAACAAACAAAGACAACCGGATAAATAAATATTCACTCTCACTCGTCCACCAAAAATCATTCTGTTTAAATTGTCACAGAGGAATAGGGTGATCTATTCGGAATTGATCAGATCAGATATGATATGGGTGTCCAAGAGATTGAAAATCAAAGGACACTTGTATTCACCTACGGAACCCTAAAACGTGGATTCCCCAATCATGTCCTCCTTCAGGAAATGTTCGCCACCGGCGACGCGGCCTTCGTCGGCGTTTACCTCACCGCTGATAAGCTACCGCTTGTCTGCGGGCCCTACAAGGTGCCGTTCCTGTTGAATTTCCCCGGGTCTGGCGATCGGGTGGTGGGCGAGCTATACGCGGTGTCGAATCGGGCGCTGGCTCGGATGGACGAACTGGAGGGCACAAACCGCTGCCACTACGAGAGGCTGCCGGTGAAGCTCCGGTCGGCCAATGGCGATGAGGAGAGAGAAGGAAAGGAGGAGGTGGCGGCGGAGGCGTATTACGGTCACCGGAATTATGCGGCGGAGATGTGGAAGAGGAATGGGGAGAAGGGGTTCAGTAATTATACGGAGAAAGAGGCGAAAGGGTATGTTAAGCGTAAGGATAGGCCTCAACAAATCTCTTTTTTGGATCAGATTCAGCTTTTTCTATCATCTTCGTAAACAAGAAAATTAATTAATTATGGAGTGTGATAATTTATAAAAAAAATCACAATTATAAGCTGAATCTGTTGTGTTTGTGTGATTTTTAGATTATTTTAGTGCAAGAAATTTGAAGGGGAATTTGAATTTTCTATCCTGGTTTTGTTAATTTGGGAAATGTAAAATATTTGATTCTCTGTGTTGTAAGTGGAGTACCATTATTATTCTCTGTGGTGATTTAAAGTATCAGTGTTTTGACAGATCCGAAGGAACTGATTCTCTTGTAGATTGACAGTGCTGCGTATTGCATTCTTTCTATTCACTCTTTTCACTATTACTATTATTTGGTTATAATATAATATAATATAATGGTCTACTTAATGCAATTGTGTTATAATATAATGGTAATAGATTATTACAACATATTTATTTGGTTAGTTCTTGTTATTTGTGATGGTATTACATAATATTTAAAATTATATTTGGTTCACTAAATATTGTATATAATGAATAAAGTGAATTATAAGTCAAAATATCAAATCAGTTATAAACCTGTTTTTTATGATATTGCACTTAATGGGTCAATACATCAATTGGAGGATGTAATGAAAATCTTAAAAATTGATGTTAATGGACTAATACATATAATAAGTGAACTAAATATGATAAATTATCTTATCAGTATAATAGTCTATTGTATTTCCAAAGTATTACAGTAATTTAATGTGAAACAAACATCACCTAAGAATGATACAAGCTACAATGGACACAAACCCCAAAGGGTGGTACATCATAGCTTTACAAGGGATCAGGTTACCATGAAGTTAAAGTAAATTGGTCGATTGACCAATACAATGCTGACACGCAGAAAGAAATCACTTCCCGACCTGCGTATCAGTTAATGACCAAAGTTAATTAACCACTCCCCTTTACAAGTGTTTCCTTTAACCAAAACTTGGATTCTCATGGGCAACAATCAGAACTGTCATACAAGTACATATGTTTCATTATTCCTATATCTATTTCCATCCAAATTTTCAGTTGATGTTAGGGTATTCAAGACTGGCCCTATGATGTCTATCAACATGTTATGGTATATGCATATCCTCACTGCATCTACCAAGTTAATTTAGGGTTAGTTTTGTAACTGTTTCCGCTTCCGAAATTTTTTATTATGCTTCTACTATTTTGAAATCAATAGCAAAAACTTGAAATAATGCGAAAACGAATGATATCTATATCAGTCGATTATCAAATACCGATAATAAAGTGCATAAGATGACAGATCTTGCTTCCAAAACGGCAAGTTCATCCGACTCATTTGCATCCACATCAGATTGTTGTAATATGATGTCTTATTCTTACATATACAATCTCTGGATTTATTTGATACAGAAACCCCATCACTGATATGGCATCGACCATTAACATCTAGAATTTACATGAGGGAAGGTATATAGAAGGTGTGAGTTGAACAAGTTAAAAAGATAGGACAACCAAACCTTATTCATCAACTAATTCGTTAGATTCCATCAATTGTTGTGACCTGTACGGCAAATAGTGATCATAAGTAGCCGAAGTAAACCAATATTAACCAAGTAACAAAGTTTTAACAAAAAAAATCCCTATGAAAAATAACATTACAGAGTAGAAACAATCGATTGGGATTTGAGAATAACAAAAAACAAGCAAAGGGAGTTGTTTTTTTTAAACAGTAATACCATTTAGGCTATTTAGCCCATGTTTAGATAAGAATCCTCATGTGCAGGTCAGCAGGTGCCTCAAGTAATTAGCTAGTAATATGGCCGAAGTAATGGATATAGCCCAAATAAAGTACAAATGTAATTATTGTTGGAAAAAATATGATATTAATAATTATGGGAAATGAGAAGAGAATGAGGAATACATTCGGATATAAAATAACATGGTAGAGTAGCAACAATCGATTGGGATTTGAGAATAACAAAAAACAAGCAAAGGAGTTATTTTTTAAACAATAAAACCATTTAGGCTATTTAGCTCATATTTAGATAAGAAACCTCATGGCCAGGTGCCTTAACTAATTAGCTAGTAAAATGAAGAAGTCATGGATATAGCACAGATATAGTGTTAATGTAATGATTGTTGGAAGAAAGAAGATACTAACTATGAGAAATGAGAATAGAATAAGGAATACAGTCTATAGAATAAAATAAATAAATCTTAGTATTATGTTAACAAACAACTATGCAAAAATCTTGATTACGGGATTGAATGCCAAATTGTCACTGATATAAAAAATTGAGAATTCCTAGTGTAATCTTAATAGTAGAACTTTAGAAGCCCTTGACACTGTTCGTTTTGTGATGGCTCAAGGATGTACTTGAAAAGCAATTTAGCAATTAACTAGCACCAACTTGAAAGCAAAATGATACTAGTGAATACAAGAACATCAATAAAACCATTAAGGATGTACTTGAAAAGAACTTTAGCAATTAACTAGCACCAACTAGAAGAAAGCAATATGTTACTGTGGTGAATACAAGATACATTAGTAAAATCACTGTTTGTACAATGATAGCATAAGGATGTACTTGAACCTCAATTCAGCAATTAACTAGCGCCAACTAGAAGAAAGCAATACGATATATATCAGAAAAACAGCCAACATGCTACAATCTAAATTGTTCTGCGAAATCCAATAAACCAATGAAGGCCGTGAAGCTATTTCAGATATCCATCAGGACCAGGGGGGAAAGGGCTATCCTTCATTAAGGACTTCTACTTGAGTTTTCAAATTATGGTGGACCACTTTTGTCCACTTTGTTGTTTCTCTCTTCTCTCAAATAAAATTCTTCTTTTATCCAAAATAAAAAAATTAATCAAAAAGGCGACATGACTAGATGCAGCATATACCTACTTGCTCCAGTTAATAATACCCAAACCCAGAAAGCCCACCAAATTTAGAATCTCGACGGACATGCTTTTACCTCACAAAGAAAAAATAAATAAGAAAAATCATACAGCGAAATCAAGAATAATGTCAATATAATTAAAGTTATAATCCTTCTCTTTGAGAGAAAACTTTAGGTAACACTCCCTCCAAATTCCAAAAAGTACCCATCCCAGCTAATCATCAGACACCAAGTTTCATTTTAATATCCTATATGATAGTTATGTATTGAACACGAAGAGTATATAGAAACAAGTAGGCAATACTTCTCCTAATACATTATCACGTCCCATGTTATTGACAGACTGCAAATTCAGTTTATTTCTTAAGAATTTTTCCAATTACATATCCCCATCCGGATGAATTCATGGAGGTTTTGAAACAACCTAAGAGTATTGTCATGTTTTTTCAAGAATAGAATGTACATTTTGCCACTTAAGGATGTTTCGAAGATCAATTTGACCTATCTCCAGCAAATTCATAAACATCTTATAAGTTGACAAGCATCTTAAATCTTTAAAAGTATAGTACAAAATAATGTTTCCTAACACAAAACGAAATCACAAAGAAAGAGCAGTCTGCAATACAAGGTAAACCCATGAAAATAGAATTAAAGCAATAGTTGTTTGCCAGTGTTCAGAACGTAATTCTCAATGTGAATAATTTACCAAAACATTCCACTGAAAACTTACCAAATTGATGTGTGACTAATACCGAGTCCATTACAGGTAAGGATCATCCCTTTAAATCTAGTTAGATATTCCTGTGTTGCAGCAGCAAATTATCTCAAAAATGTTAACCCAAGAATCATCGTATTAAACCTTATTGAGGTGACCAAAACCAAGTTAAGCATGATCACATATTTATAGTTCTCACCGGTAAAGTATACTTCTCGACTTCATGGTTTCCACTTATGTCATAGTCAAATCGCTTAACAGGATCAATTAACACTGCAAAGGAGTTGGACATCATCTAGCAATAACTTCTAAATTACAAAATATACTTGAAAAGTTTCAAGTATACATGTCATAAATAGTTGGAATGACTTCGTTCCAATCGACCTTTATATGCTATACCATGATTTTGAAAACAAAGGTATGCAAATGAGAGTATATTGGCTTTCCAGTCAAGAAGTACCATTGCCAGGAAACCAAACAAAAGTATGAGAATGAGAGTATATTGGTTTTCCAGTCAAGAGGTACCATAGCCCGGAAACCAAACTGACAGGTCCTGCTCCAAATCATTCAAATAAGAATACCTGTGTAAGCCTCATTGATCTCTTGAAATTTAGCCGTGACAGCTTTATCACCTTTGTGTTTGTCAGGATGCCACTTCTGCACATGTTCATAGAATGTTAAGTTGTTAACAGATGTAAATTTCATTCTAATAGATAAATATATATATATATATATATATATATATATATATATACATACAGAAGAAATGTAACAACAATAAGATACACAAATAATGAGGAAATGGGTAACTGACTAGTGCAAGTCTTCGGTAACTTAATCTGATGTTCTCCTCTGTTGCATCGTAATCTACTTCCAGAACTTTGTAATAATCCTTGAAGTAAGATAAAACAATCAAGTCAGATATTCATCACGGTAGACCAAATAATAAAAGAAAACTAAAAAATTCAACAGAATCTTAAAGATTGTAACTGAACTCAACCTCTACAACCAATTGGGTATTACCTATTAAAATTTAAAAAATGAATAAATGACCACAAAGGTATTAAGTTACCAGCGATATTTTATGACAACAATCTACCAAACAACAATAACAAAACTGATAGACCTTAACATAGTTACAACTTACAAGGGTCTCCAAAAATGATAAAAGGAGTATAAAATAATGACAAGAAAACTGAAAAATTCTAGCAGACACCATAGAAAGAGTCTCAAACACAAGTGATAGCTCATAGTAATAGGCTTTCTGCTGTTTAGGCTCATTTATAAGAATATTTCTTCTTCAATGACAATTCAGTTCATCTATGTGAGAATCTATAATAAAAAGGGAAAGGAACTCATACAAGCAATTCTTTCAAAACAAATTTGTGTTGAAAAATTAAAAAAAAAATCATGTTTCAGGGGAAAAATTGTACAAAACTATAGACATTAAAAAGTAACCCAGTTCAACACAATGCACTATATACTTTGTATAAATTCATTTTTAGTTGAAATGCGGTTATACACTATTTCGTGAAATAAATAAATAAATAACCTAGAAGCATAAAGTAACAAATCAAGCAAGTAATATGCACAAAAACAATAAAGAAGCAGAAATAACATAGACCCAAATCAATCTTCCAATTGAAACAGCTATAAAAAGGGGAAATTGTAAATACTAGTATAAATTCGAGCTAATTAGTAGAGTAATACCTTGTAGGTGGGTTTATCATTTTCTTCCATACGCTAATCGAGCTATCCAAGTAGTATTTAACAAAACCACCACCAGGAACAACATTCATTTGAAAATGCAGAGATAGAAGGGGAAAGAAATAGAACCGATTCCAGAAAATTATCTTTGATTTGCAAGAGAATATCAAGCAGTCAAAAAATAGATAAAACAATAATAAAAATAGAAGCAAAGAAAAACCCAGATTTAATGGAGTCTAAGGATTTCTGATCGTAATTTAACGGGGTTCAGATTTTTCACAGAGAGAGGCTGAAACAATTGATTGGATTTTGTTTGATTACCCTTCTTCCTTGTCTTTTTCTTGGATTATTATTTTTGGTGACTTTTCTTTATTTCTTTAAACTATTTAATTTATTGTTGGGAATTATTATTTTCAAATAAATTTTGATTTTTTTATAACGTTTTTTTTTACATATTTAAGTTACATTTATTCGTTATGTGAGGAGGACGATTGAGAAATTGTGAAATTATTATTTTCCTAATTTGTTTTATGGGAATGATCCACCCATTTGAAATGGCTAAAAAATATTCATTGGATTAACATCTATACTCTAATAACTATTATGTGATTTATAAAATATGCATGTGTTTATTTAGAGGATAATTATTCATTAGACAATACCCAAATATGTATTTTGTATAATATTTTTTATATTATCATAAGTGACATAATTATTCATAGTCCAAGTTTAATAGCAAAATAAAATTTAATACAACAACAAGAACAAAAACAAAATATTTAGTTGCAACTTGCACCTCGTCAATAATCCTTACAAATAATTATAGTGTTTGACCGACTGAAAGTAGAAATGACAATGAGATAGGGTGGAGTAGAGATATGTACATCCTGGATTCTATGATAAGTTAGTCAATTGACCAATACAATACTAACACGTATGGAGAGATATTACCTCCCTGTCTGCGTGTTAACACTGACCAAAATTAACTTCATATTAATCATTTTTGTCCACCCCTCATCCCCGCTCTCATAAATATTTCGTATACCCGTTACATTTAGCAATCATCCTCGTCCTCATCCTAATCCTCATCCTCGTGAAAGAATTTATCTAATAAAATACAATTGATTTTGAATTTTTCGTTCACCATAATAAATCATTTGGGCCGTCCAAAGTTTTGAATAAATCACACCGTCCATGTAGTGTCGGAGGCACGGAACACAACTAGTTATTATATAAAACACGTTGGCTTCTTAGTCATTATAAGATAAAAATAAATAATATACATAGAGAAAATGATATTTATTTTTACAAACATGTTTAATATTTCTATCAAATTTCATCTCATATAAAGGTAAAATTCACACTTATTAAAATACACACAAAAATAGTGCCCCAAATACATTGGTCAAAATACTACTAATCGCGTCAAGTTACTATAAGGCTCATTTAGAGTTTTGAAGACAATGGGCAAACCCAATGTCCAAATATGATGCTGGGCAGAAATTGAGAATGAATAGGCCCACAAAGATCCATTGTCTAACTAAGCCCATCAAATATTCATTATAAAAATTTTATAATTAATACATACTATCTCCGTTACTTAATATAAGTCGTTTTAAAGAAATATTTTTGTTCCTTAATATAAGTCGTTTGACAATTTCAAGTAAGCATTGATGGCTTAATTTCCAATATTATCCCAAATATTAAATGTAATTTTGGCTCTCTCACTATTTTCTGTCCAATAAATAACAATCTATTCTTTCAATACAAGAACAATATAGACAATTGATATTATAGTTAATGTTATACAATTATTTCCTTAATACTTGTGCACAACTCTAAAACGACTTGTATTAAGGAACGGATGGAGTACTTCGCTAGTTCGCTCTCTATCTACTTTAAGACCCATTGCCCAACTAAGCCCATCAGTTGGCGGGCTAGGAGGTCTACAGATCAGGCCTTTGCAGAAGTGGGTTGAATAGGTTAAATTTAAAAGGGTCATTTACATAAGTATACAACAAATAGAAAGTAATTACAAGAAAAGTGCATCAACTAAATAATTACAAAAAGAGTGTAATTAAGACTCATATTACAAAAATAGTACAATTCACATTAATAAAGAAACCTAAAATCAAGGATAACTAATAATTCAAATTCAAATTCAAATCTTATCTCTAACAACAATTTCAAATCCATATTTCAAAATTCAAATCAAAATGAGAAAATTAAAAATAAAAAATTATGAAGGAGCTAATGTTCATCATCCTCCTCTCTCGCCGCCACCGCTACCGCCGCCACATCGCCGCTGCCGCCGCCACAAAAATAGACTAGTAACTGCATCACATTTAAAATAAAATTGGTAATCAAATACTACTGAATTGGTTACCTTGATCTAAAAGTTTGACAACCAATTTCATGTTGGTAAATAAAAAATAGAACACTGCATATTTATACCAAGGTAACCAAAACTTTATACCAAGGTAATCAAACTTTTATACCAAGATAATCAATCTACCTTCACACCTGCAGTATGAATTAGTTACCTTGATCTGAAAGTTTGGCAACCAACTGCACGAAGGTTTGGCTACCAACTGTATTACATGCAAAATAAATTGGAAACTTAATAAAACAGAATTAGTTACCTTGATATAAAGGTTTGGCTACCAACTGCATTATAAAAAAACTGCAGAAACAGAGCGACGATGGCAGAGGTAGGGGGTGGGGCGTGGGCAGTGGGAGGAGGAGGAGGGGTGGCGGAGGGAGGGGGAGGATGAGGGGGTGGCGGAGGGAGGGGGGAAGAGGAGGAGGAGGGAGGAGGAGGGAGGCGGAGGGAGGGGGTGGGGGTAGCGGATGGAGGGGGAGGAGGAGGAGAGGGGCGGAGGGAGAGGGAGAGGGAGGGGGAGGAGGGGGTGGCGGAGTGAGGGGGTGGGGCGTGGGCGGTTGGTGGAGAAAGGAGGCGGAGGAAGAGGAAGGAAAGGGTGTGGGGTTGGGGCTGGGGCTGGGGCGGGAGGAGTAGTGGCGGGGGCAGAGGCGGGAGGAGGGGACGAGGGGAGGAGGGAGGCGGGAGGAAGGGAAGGCGGAGGGTGGGAAGGGATTGGACAGGAGGAGGAGGAGGAGGAGGAGGAGGCGGAGGGAGGGAGGAGAAGAAGAAGGGAAACATAAATGGAGTGGGAGAAAATCGTGGGAGAGATGGGGAGAAAATTGTGGGAGAGATGGTTGAGAATTAAAACACATCCCATAATTAAAGGAATCATAAATATGTACTAATAATGAAAATAAAATTTTAAAGATATTAATTATGTAAATATTTAATGAGGGCACTTTTTTTGTAATTATATTTTTAAATGTACTATAAAATGTAATTGTTCCAATTTAAAAATATCAAATTTTTTAGTGGGCTTCCCATGTTAGCTATTAAGTTCAGTAGAGTCCTGCTATATATTGTGAAAATTTTCAACTCAATTATGATAGTAATGTATCTGAATATACGGGATAGGTAGGAATTAAGAAGAGTTCCACGCAAGAAAATCGCGCCTTGCTTGTTTAGGGTTTCGTGTTGGCTGAGGAGGAGAGAAATCCATGAAGAATACGGATTGATTGATTGATTGTAGAAGGGAGAACGACATGTGGGCGATTACTCCAACGACGCGTGGCAGAACCCCTAGGATCCGGAAACCGTGTTAGGGTTATTGGGATTCCAAGAGCCTTCTTCAGTTCTTCGAGTTAAGAGAGTGTTCGAATCTTGTTAGTGCTTTTAGGTGGAATATCCAAGCCTTAAGCTACCAAAAGAGTCCTTTGAGTCAAGAGCGAGTGTCCCAAACCCTTTTAGTGCTTTTAGGTGGAATATCCAAGCCTTAAGTCACCAAAAGAGTCTGAGTCATGTGTCTAGAGAGAGGTCCCCTCCTTCATAGAATGGAAGGGGTATTTATAGAGCTTCGTGGAATTTAAATAATCACATGCCAAGCACATGTCTTCATGGAAATTCCAGAAATACCTTTTAGTCATTAGAATAATGCCCATATCGCCTTGTCCTTCTAGTCACCAATCCAATCCCTCAATCAATTCCCAAAACGAGCCGCCTCCACGAGCCTTCTGCCTCGGGACCCGTCGAGGCTTCTCCCGGGTCTAATCCCTTTATTTCTGTCTTATCCGTTTAATTAGGTTATGTGAACCCTAATTTGCACATTTAATGAGGCCGTAGAACCCTAATTGTGCATTTAATTAGGTCATGTGAACCCTAATTTTGCACATGGGCTCACAAATTTATTATGTCTTATCGTATACACTTTTACGTTGGTTGCAGTCTAACTTCGTCAAATATTTGTTGATATGTACTCCCTCCGTCCCATAGTTATAGGCTGATTTTTTTTGGCACATAGTTTAAGAAAATAAGTTTAAGTGACAATTTTTAACATAATTTTTCACATATACCCTTTAATATGGAATTAATGAATAAGTTAATTACTCCTAACTTATCACACTGAAACTCTCAACTTCATTGATTAACGTGTACTGATCATTAAAGTCCATAACCATAGAACTTTAACCATAGAGAATACAACAACATTAAATGTGGTGATAAAAATAATGACATTGAATATTGTTTCTTCAAAAAAGAGTAATGTTTGAATATTTATTATAAGGGCATAAAAGTAAAATAACTAACCAACTAAATTTTATAAATAGTAAGTAACCTATATATTGGGACATTTCAAAATAAAAAATCAGTCTATAACTATGGGACGGATGAAGTATATGTTTTTCCTTATTAGTAATACAAACAAGTTTCTTGTATAATTACTGAAAGAATATAATAAGAATCTTATTTAATATAATGGATATATTAAAACTTAAAAAAATTAATTAAAAGAAATAAATTATAATATAACCAAATCCGGTTACCAACCAGAAATTAACTTCATAATATGGATCCATTATATGGATCCGATTACCATGAAATTAATTTCATAATAAATTGATTAATATAATACTCCTTCCGTCCCAGGATAAAAATTCTGGTGGACTTTTCATGCATATTAAGAAGATGAATAAAATGACAAAATTGTCCATAATAATGTCATTAAATATGGAGAGAGAATTAGAATAAAAAAAGTATGAGATATTTAATGCTACGGGTATAATAGAAAAATATGTGTAAAAATTTAGTTATTAAAGGAAAATAGACATTTAACATGAGACTACCTAAAATAATAATAAAGACTTTTATCATGAGACGGAGAGAGTATTAACATGTAAAGAAATTATTTCCTGACTTATATGTCGATATTGTATTAATCAATTAAATAAAATTAACTTCATATAAATCATTTATGGGTGGTGCAAACTCTCACGTCCCCACAAACATGTCAATCATTTAGACATTTTCTCATTTATTAATGCGATGATGGCTGCCTGCCTTTCTTTATTTAATAGTGACAAGCAGTCACCATTACTCCCCCTATTTTGAATTAGTCTACACTGTGACCTACTCATATTTAGTTTTTTTTTATAAAAAAATAGAAGTGTTTAAAAATATGAAAATATGTAAATTTTATATAATTTGACGATTTAAAAACGAAAATTTTGAAACCCTAGAAAAATATGCTTATATTATAAAATTATGTTCCATAACTTTAAATTAAATACAAAATTTTGTAAAATTTCATATTTTACATTTGAATTTCGTTTTTAAAAAAAATATAAAACCAGCATATGACAAAAAATAATTCATAGAACTAAGTACCGGTTGAAATTCACCGGAGAATTAATTTAATTTTTAAATTTGAGTTTTGTTATGTATTATTAAAATTTTATAATATTTTAGTTTAACATTCGAACATGTGGTATATTTAAATGTGTAATTAAAGACTTAAATTACTAATTTTTTTAATTACTATTATTATTAATATTGAATTACCAATTCTTTGTTTATGTTTGCACAACGAAGAGAGAGAAAGTGAAATGTCAACTACTTTTAGTATAATTTTGCTATCAATAACAATTAACCATACTTTGAATTGCATTGTAGAACATAATGTAGAAATTCATTAAGGAATCATTAGATGCACCAAAACTTGCCCATTCGGTAATATGATAATTAGAACGACTTCTTGTTGTATCAACTACAGGCCGGGCAGCACCAAGTTGGAGAAGTATGACTCCAAAGCTGTAGACATCACTAAATGGACTCAGATGAAAGCTTGAACAATAGGCAAGGTCAAGGTACCACTATCATTGATTTATCAGCTATCATTAGCTATTTCCTACATTCATTGATTTATCAGCTATCATTAGCTATTTCCTGTACTGCAAATTATATCTTTGGTTAATAATGATGATCCTACATTGATTGAGATATGGAACCTTGTCTTTATTCAAGTAGCATTGTAGTAAAGTTCTCTTATGTCAGTTACTTGTTCCCCCCCTTGTTTCTGACTACTAGTTTGGTTAATTGATTCTCTCCACAGTTTAACAAGGACAGTGATGGCTCTCTAAAACCTCTGCCTGCTAAACATGTTGATACTAGAGTGGGTTTCGAAAGATTGACTTCTATACTCCAGAACAAGATGAGAAATTATGATACTGATGTGTTTTTACCCATCTTTAGTGCTATGCAAGAGGTAAGATGACTATGAAATGAAGTTCTTCTTTTTGAAAGTATAAGACATAACTCATTTTACTTATTCATTGTCGGAACAGGTATTTTTTCAATGTAGTTGGAGACTCTAGGTGCCCAATATCTGACACTTGGTGGAAATCACATGTGGTTGGTTTCTGTAATAGGCATAGGTTGTGAACAGTGAAGGAAAGTGTTTGAGAGAACATTTGTTTGTTAGTCTACATTTTTAAACAAGTGGTTCTTATGGAAATAAATTGCGAATAGGGATGTATTATTGGGATGTATTTTGAATGGTATTATTGGGATGTATTTTCAATGGTTGACACATTTTGGTTTTAAATTTAAATGAGAATTTAGACTTTTTAGCTATATATTATGGCATTAGCAGATTGCAGGTGCACTGGTAATATGGGTGAACCACAAATTTTTTTTTACTTTTTTTTGCCAAGTTAATCTACAATATTTTTAAAACGTTGTGTAAATGTGCCTAAACGTTGTCTGATATATTAAACTATAATATTTTTAGCCAGAAAACGTTGTGGAATCATACTTTCTACAACGTTTTTAAGCATCTGTTAATTTATGAAAAACAAATCTACAACATTTTTTTCTTAAAAAACGTTGTAGAATGTGTCTAACTAAAGCGTTTTAAAAACGTTGTGTAAGGGTGTCAAATAGATGACACCCTTAACCAAGACGTTTTTCTGACTGAAATCACAACGTTTTTTCCGCGTTGTTTATTTACTATTTTATAGTAGTGAAAGCCCACTCTTTCCTGGGAACGACCTGATTGTCATTATTGTGATTCTATAATATTATTTGTGAATAATTAATTATTGATTTATATGATAAGAAAAATATTTATTTATGTGGATATAAATGGAGGAATTTTTAGAAAAGTGACAATTGTTGAAAATTGATATTTTATCTTTTTTGATAAAATAATTTATTTAAATATATTATTATATTTTAATAATATAATAATGGTGATATTTTTACAATGAATGTGTGATATATGAATAAATGAGGAGAAAAAGTATTATGTTACAATAAATGTTAAAAACATGTTAAACATGTTGGTGGACCCCATTTCTTGACTGAAATTTAATTATAGCCTGCAAAATCGTCTGTATGTGGATTTCGGTCAATTTCTGCTTGGAATTTGGAAAAGCTTAAACTTACAAAGTTATAGAGAATTGAATTTCCTATGGAATGTACATAAGATTCAAATTTTTCTGATAAAAGGGCTATTTATTATGAATTATTAAAGTTTCAGAATAATTGATTTTTGAAGTTTTAATTTATTTTTAAGAAAAATATTTTTTTTTCATTTTGGTGGGCCCCACAAGTGTTGTAAACATGCTAAAATCAGATTCTCTTGAGGTGGGCGTGAATTTTTTTTCTAAAATAATAATATTTTATTAAATTTTCTACTTTGGTGTTCTAAGCATTTTCCTATAAATAGGGTGCTTAGGTTAGAATTGAAAATTACACCAGAAACTGAAGTTTTTTCTCTCTATATTATCGAGCGTATTCTTGTGAGTATTTTGATACTTTGAGTGTTGCTATACAAGTTTTCTTCAGCACTATATCCAGTATTTCAGTCAGGAAGTACTGTCCTTTTGAGGTAAGGGATATTTTTTTTAAAAGACATTATTTCTTTCAATATCATTATGTCGGAATATTGGTAAGATTTTTCTTGTGAAATTCTTGTCTTTTAGTGTTGGAGTTACTATTCACGTATACGTCACTATTCACGTATACGACACTATTCACGAATACGGCACTATTCATAGAAAAATTAAATTTTCTCTTCTTGGTCCCAGATGTCTATTTTTATTACTATCTTTGATTGTATCCATGTTTTGATATTCATTCTTGAATTTTACTCCACATAGTATATTATGGGATGTTTTTGAATATGGATAAACCGAAGTATGAATCCCTAATATTTATTCTTTTGTCTCAATGGATTCGTTTTCTTTAAAATATTTTTCATCATTCTCAGTCCTAAATGATGATATAACTGAATATCTTTGGCCTGTAGTGCAAAGATGAATGATTTCTTGATGTAAATCTTTGGCATGTAGTGCAAAGATGAACAGATGTTGAGATGAACATGACCAACTGATGAATATCTTTGGCCTGTAGTGCAAAGATGAATATTTGATTCAAAATATATATTGATTAATATTACAAGGATAAAATATTGATGATGGACTTTAAAATCATAGAAGATAGTAGATTTCATTCTCTACTTAACTCTTCTATATGAATTGTTATTTCCGCTGCGAATATTGATTTAAAACTTGTTGTCTATTATATTCTATCAGATTTTTTCCTGTTGAGGACTAACGATAATTTTTTCTATATTATCTTAGTCATAATATTCTTTACTGGGCTAGTTGAGCTCACCCATTTTTTTGTTCCATTTTTATTTTCAGAAGGCGAGAATGTAGCGAGTACTAGTCGAGGTATGGAATGATAGTTCTAGAAAGTTATTTTAGTGGTCCTCACTGTTTTTATAAAATAGTGTATCAATAATTGTAATCAGGACTTATTTGAGTGTGGATATTGTCTAGAAGATAATATTTGTATTTAAACTCACAGTTTATGTGTTGTCGTATTTTGCACGACAATTGTATTAATAAAGTTGTAGTTGTTTCTGTACCATATATTTTGCGACTCAGAATGGGTGATGTATACCTATTTTGGGGGCGTCACAGTTTATTTCTAGTCCTTGCTCACATCTCGTTATATGGTCTTCATGTTTGGCAAAAGAAGACACAAGACTGGAAGCTGAAATTCATTATTGAACACATTCTGAAAACCCTTTTACAATTCTAAATTATAGTTCTGTTTGTAATCTCTTAAATTCTTGTTAACTGGAAAGTTGTTGTAACCTTCATATAACATCTTTTGTAACTAAGTACAAATTTAGGTTGACATGGGGGTCATTGTAATATTCAGTCTGTACAACGGATGCATCAAGGTCTCGGAGGTGAGAGGAGTTGCAGAAATACAAGGGCCGCAAAGGTGTCCAAGTCAGAATTGATATTCGTTGTATATGGTGGTTTTCTGTGTAATCTTTTGAATATTAATTTAATAAAGTGAGTCTCCAATACCATTTGGTATTGGATGTGGATGTAACGAATGTGAATTTCGTATGCGATTTAAAATATTTATTGAATCAAATAAATATTTTAGTTGATTTATTTATTGGGTTAAATAAATAATTGATGAAATTATTATGCAATAATTTAGTTAAGTGTGTTATATTAATTTAATTACTGTATAATAATTTTATGGTTTGAAGATTTAATTTAATGAGTTAATTAAATTAAATAAATTGTTAAATAATTACAAAGTTTTGTTATGGTGATATTCTAATTTAATTGAATAATAGAATTAGAAGAATAATTTAATTAAAGAAATAATTAAATTAGAAGATTAATATTTATTAAATAAAGGTTAAGAATTTCATTTGTTAAATGGATATTATGTGATTTAATAAAGATGGTGATTTGAATTAAATAAGTGTGACATATATGGCTCATGTTATAAGAAAAACATTAAAATAAATTAAAAAGGGTTGGGGAGTGCAGCTAAACAAGGCCTGTGGCTCTTGGGTGTTTTAATAGATGAAACCCATCATTTGTATAACTGATAAACTAAACACGTAGTATTATATGTATATATCAGTTTTGGTTTTTACGTGCTATCATTCCAAGAGGCTGAGAGTTAGAAAAATAGAGAGAAAGGGAGAGCTTGAGAGTATTCTCTAAGAGTTTTGAGCACCAAGGTTGAAGGTTCTAAGGAGAAGGGGGATTAGACAAACTACTCTGATCATCTTTGCTAAACATAAAATCAAAGGTAATATTAGCTTTTAGTTTGTTGTAATTAGTTTTGGTGAAGAATTGGGTTGAATAAGTCCTCTATAATTGGTGGTGATGAGCAATTCGATAAATAGATGTTATGTATATGATGTTAGATGTTTATAATTTTATAGTTATTGTCTAGAAGTGATTTTCAATAAATAAATCCATGAAATCATGTGGTAAATGGAGATTTTGTGTTCTTGGTGTTATATGTTTGTTATGGTCTATTTTGGAAGCTAATTAATAGCTGAAACATATATTAATCTACAAATTGAGAGTTGTATATGTTAATACATTCAGATACGAAAATAATGCATGTTGTATGAATTAATTTGGTTAAGAAACGAAGTTTTGGTGATTGAATTCGGTAAACATGTTTGAAAATGAAGAAACTAGCAAAAACATGGTTTTAATCCTTTAAAATTTGATTGTTCAAGATGTTTATGATGTTAGAACCATGATATGCATGCTTGGTGATATTGTTATTAAGTTTATAGTTTCTGAGTGTGGAATTTCTATTTGGTTGGAGAAATTAGAAGTTTTGGGTTTGAATTGTGAAGCAGGAAAGCAGTCAACAATGTTCTTGTCTCTGCTTACCAGCGCAGCTGCGCTAGTATCAAAGGTAGGAACATCACAACTGCGCCTACTAAGTTTCCTGAGATTGTGCATCAGCGCAACTGCGCCGCTGCTAAGGCTTGGGGAAGCGCAGCTGCGCCCTCCCCTAAGTAGAAATAATTTATTTATTTTATTTCCAGTCCATGACATGTTGATCTAACCTAGTCAAAAGTTCATGATAATGTGTTAAACATATAATAAGGTTCTATAATAGATTGTTAATATGTAATTGATGATTTTAAATTGTAAAGTTAATAAGTTGTGAAAAATTTTAACTTATTATTTGTAAGGTCTTGCAATGTTGATTAAGGGTTGTGTTGCTTTACTAAGACTTGTGATTGCAGATTTGTAAATGATGTTAATGATCAGAATTTGAATTAAGATAACAAGTTCAACTAAAATGGGAATTAAACATATAGGTTTAATGTTGATGTAGCCAATCAATATTGCGATTTTAATGGTATGTGTAGGGTATTTGAGGAACGTGAGTTGTAATTTAATAGCTTACACATGAGGTGTAAGACCCCAACTTTTATGAATAAAGATTAATTTTTTTCGAAATATATTATTGAATATTATGGTGTAGATTTGATATAATGTTATAGTTATGGATAATATTTATAAATTTTGCAAAGTAAGCAAGTGGTTATAAAATATTAGACTGGTCGGGGAATATTCGTTTTAACAAGGAATATTCGTACGACGACACAATCATTGGTGGACCCCATAACGAAAGTATTGTCGGAGTTAGAAAATGACAGAAATAATTTTTATAAAAATAACGGTGAAAGTTTTACCGTTAAACTGTTGAACTACCCAGTAGTAAAAGTACAGTAATATGTGTGGTTGTATAGTAGCACACAGTATTGATTATTAATACTTACGTGAGAAGCCACTCAGTTATACTCAATTATTACTACAGTAATTGATGCATAATATATCTCATATTATTGATTCAATTATTGTCACAGTATCATCTTCATAATATTTTATATTTTTAAATCAATAATTGAGACGACAAAGTTTTTCATATTATTATTTGCAATATTGACGATGTCTAGAAAGTTCTGTCGAGAAAAGGAGTTTGATCAGCTAATTGCGCTCCAATATGGAGAAATCCTTATCGGAAAGCCCCATCTTTCTTAGGAATGATCTGATTGTTAAATATTGTGAGTTAGAATATTAATGATGAATAAGTTTGTATTGATTAAAGATGAAATTAATATTTTCATTGTGTTGGAATTATTAGTGTTAGTGGAAATCGATATTTATTTCGATAATAATTGATTTCTGGAGATTAAATTGACCAATTTGGTAAATAATTGGAAAAAATGAGCAATTAATTGCTATTAGTTCACATGCATATAACTATTTGTTCTCATGAATGGAACTATTGATTCACATGCATGTACTATTAGTGGAGGCGGTGCAAGTTTAATAATACTTATAGGACTAAATTAAAAATGGAGGAAAAGATGAAGGTACTATTCTGTAATAATTTGACCCCCAAAACGTGCAATTATCGAAATTATATTTTTCCTATAAATAAAAGCTCATTCTTCTTTAATTCTCACCAATTCACTAAGACTCACATGAGTAATTATAGAGAAAGAATTTATAGAGAGAGAAGCTATAGAGAGAAAGAATAAGAGTATTCTGCAACTTCACTATTGCAATATCCATCCTTCTACTAAGGTAAGAGATGTTATTTATTTCTTATTTGTAAGGGATATTGTAACAATCCAGAATTTTAATTATAATTTTTAAATACTTATTGAATTATATAAATATTTAATAAATGTGTTTATTGTTGAATTAATATTTGCTTTAATTTGATTTGGTTAATTATTTGTTTAATAAATAATTAATGGACTAAGGAATTTAATTATTATGAGATAATATTCTAATTTAATTTAATAATTAAATTAAAGAATGTATAATGTTTAAATGATTTATTCAATAAATTATTATTACAATTAATTAAATTAAGTATGAAAACTTAATTAAATAAAGTGTGACAAATAACTATATTATAAAGGAGTTATTAAAATAAATTAAAGTAGTATAATATAGTTTTGCCAAACAAGGCTTAAATATATTAAGTCTTTAATTTTTAAAGGGTTTGCCAAACGGAGCCTTATGGCTTTTGGAATTTTGAATTTTGAATTATGAATAATATAAAAAAATAAATAAACTGCTAAATAAAATATATTTATAACCTATACGTTATATTTGGTAACTGATATTACTTATTAGGTTTATTATGACTATATACGTTTCTTATTACGCTTTGTTATCAGTTTAGTTTTGTTGCGTCAAATGTATTTGGCCTGTATTGATAACTAAGAAAAAAAAGAAATTGAGAGACCAGAGAGAATTGAGAGAAAAACAAGTCTGTGATTCTCAAGCAAGTTCTGAGTTTTAGCAAGTAGTGGTCAAGCAAGTGAAGGTATGTTATATAACCCTTAATATATATGTTACAACATACTTTTCTTGAGTATAAAGTCTATATACAATTTTCTAAAATCTTTATTTTTATAAATTGGTTATGAGATTATGCGTATAGTATGATGGTGATAGTATAACTAGCATATATATATATATATATTATATATTATATATATATATATGTGTGTGTGTGTGTGTGTGTGTGTGTATTTTAACGACGTGAGTTTCAATTTTTATGTTCTAATTCTATTTTTCGAATTTTTGCTATACAACTGAATTATTGCAATTGTAAGTAGTTGTAATGCTAGAGTTTATGTTTAGACAAAGAATTGTATGTTACTTTCGTTTAAAAGAAAGAGATTTTTTTTTTCAGTGTATGTTCTTATATATGGCTTATGACAGTAACAAATTTGATGGTTAAAGTGTATACGAATTGTAAAAAAAATGAACTGTGATTATGTTAATTGGGCATGAAATAAAGATAACGAAGTTCAAAGGAGTCAAGTTGGTGTATAATTGTGGTTACTGTTCACTGTGTCAAGAAATATCAAAAATGGAATTTTGTTGGTTTAAAAATTGGCTTTCAAGGATTTAAGTTTTCTGATATTGTGGTTTAGTTGTTTAAATTAGTATATGTATGATTGGTAATAATTATGTGTAAATTACAAAAATTATAAGTGTTAATTTAGATGTTATCAGTGTTAATCAGTCTAGAATTTAGTTGTTCTGTTCTTCATGTTGGGTTCTGTAATCTCGGAGCCTCAGCGACAAAATCCGCGCCCCAGCTATAAATTTCGTGTCGCAGCACCATCACCGCCCCGCAGCGCGGCCCACAGTGCAAACTGTGGCGCTGCAGCGCCGGTTAGAAGTAGGTCCAGGAATGACTAATCAACTTACCACCACCACCACTTAAAATCAATCAATAAATTATATAACTGTTTTGATAAAAAGAAAAGTGAGTGCTACCTAACGCTTGTGTCGTCGTGCATGAGGTAATTCTTAAAGTGAAGTTATTTTATATACGATTATAATCAGATATTTTTATAATTTTTTAAATTATTATTATTATTATTATTATAAAATGATATTTCATGCAAGAATCACCTTTAATGTCATAAACGTTTTCTTCTTATTATTATTTGTGCGACAAGAATCGTCCGAAATTAGAAATGACAATTTAGCTCGTCCCCATGATAATCCCTATGCCCCCACCCTCTGAATGGGGACAGTGATTTGACTCTAATTGTAATGAGTTATTTCATGTTCTCCCTTCCCCAAAATTTTCATGATTCAATGATAAAAAAATTACTCATAAAGCTTTGGACATGAAATCTTGAGCAAGAATGTTAAATTCCAATCGAAAATAGCAACAAGTCAACAACAAAAAAATAATGCTTCAATCCATTTCAATCGCAACCAAATACAATTTTTTTTTCATTCCATAGGAATGACATTCTATTCCCACCTTCAAACCAAACGTAGCATAATTACCAAAATGTTTTCTTTTGCCATATTATATACTAGCTGGGTCCCGTGCCTCCGGCACTGTATGGGTAGTGAAATTTATCTCAAACTTAGAACGGCCTAGATGATTTATTAAGTGAGCGGAAAATTCAAAATCATTATTAAATAGATTAGATAGATAGATGTATTTTATTAGATAGATGTATGGACGGTGGGATTTATCTCAAACTTTGGACGGCCCAGATGATTTATTGAGTGAGCGGGAAATTCAAAATCATTTGTATTTTATTAGATAGATGTATATAGATTTCAAAATACTCCCGTTTCTTTTTTTCTTATCGTTTAAAAAAAACAATTAATGTTTTTGTTTGATTGACCAAAATAATTATAAAATCTAAATACCACCCTTCTAAAATTCATTGAAAAAGATGAAAGATAAAAAAGTTGGTATTTAATATAGAGATAATATGAAAAATTAAGTTATTAATGCTTTCTTGAAATCTACAAAAGACAAGTAAAAAGGAACAAATTTCACTCTCTAAATCGACAAATAAAAAAAAACGGAGGGAAGTTTATGACCGTTGCTGCAATAATTCATGATAACTCGACAGATCGCACGACTCTCGTGCCGACGACGCATCATTCCAAAAAAAATGATTTTTTCCCGATTGGCCCTCTGCCGGGTGTTCGTTCAGATATTTTGTTGACATGGTGATAGATGGTTGTCGACAAGTAAGACCTACACTCGGACCAAGACAATTTTTATTTGTTTAAATATAATTAAGGTTGCGTAAAGCCCGCCGATAGCAACGGAACCGGTGATACGATTAAAACAACCTTTAAAATTATAAATTTTCAAGTGAGTGCTTCAAGGATAAAATACTTCCTTGATTTTATAATCTTAGTAATTAATTTGAGATGATGGAAGTAGTATATATAACAAGAGAGAGCTCTAACCTATATCTATCATTCCTTGTCGTTTAAAAAAACACACTAGTGAAAAAGTCTCCTCTTGAGGCATAACCAGCAGCTATATTCAAGCCATCATGTCTACCAGCAGCTCAAATGTCATTACCTGCAAAGGTAAATAATAGGATTTCGTTTAGAAAATAATAAGATTTAAAAAAAAGCTCGATCGGATAATAAATCTAATGGACATTCATACAGCCGTGGTGTGTTGGGGAGCTGGGGAGGAAGTGAAGGTGGAAGAGATAAAAGTTGATGCACCAAAATTGGGCGAAGCAAGAATCAAGATGCTGTTTGCCAGCCTTTGCCACACTGATGTCCTCGGCTGCAAGGGATTTCCAGTAGTCAGTACTCCTACCTCCTATTTTTTCATTCTTTAAAATCTACTAAAATTTTCTAGCTAAATTAATTTTGCTTACATGCTGTTGTGTACTAATACAGCCTCTTTTCCCTCGAGTTCTTGGACATGAAGGTGTTGGGTAAACACACACACACACACACCTCTCTCTATTATGGGTTTGTTCGGTTACTGGCGTTTGCGGCAGTAGCATTAGTGTATTTTGACCTCCAAACACATCATATGTGTATGTTTAGTTGCACAGCGTTTAGAGTGTTTAAAAGTCTATTGAAAATCTTGATAACTTATTTAACTCGCAAACACAATCTTTGAAGCTCAAACGCAACGCAAAAACGCAAAAAAAAAATGGTGTAGTGCTTTTGGAGGACCAAACGCTACCGCTGCACACTATTTTTGGTGCGTTAAAATAAGTTACGTTTGTGAATTAAATAAGTTGCTTCTAGACGATTGAAGGTTTTCAAATGCACTAAACGCTCCAAATACCGTGCAACCAAACATGCACTTAATTGTTATGCATAACCCTGAAAATTTTCAATGCAGGATGGTAGAAAGCGTAGGGGAAGGAGTTACACAGCTAAGAGAAGGAGATATCATAATTCCAACATACATCGGAGAGTGTGGAGATTGTGAGACTTGTGATTCGGGAAAGACAAACCTATGCAGAACCTACCCTTTGCAAGCCTTCTCAGGATTACTAAAAGATGGCACATCAAGAATGACAGTTGCAGGTAGCGGTAAAACACTGTACCACTTCCTTAGCTGCTCAACATGGTCGGAGTACACTGTTGTTGATACCAACTACCTTGTCAAGATTGATTCAAGGGTAGCTCTCCCACATGCTAGCTTCCTATCCTGCGGCTTTTCAACTGGTTTCGGTGCAGCCTGGAAGGAAGCTCAGGTTCACAAGGGTTGCAGTGTAGCTGTTTTGGGACTTGGCCCTGTTGGACTAGGGGTAAGTCTAAATTCTAGCATGCCTACTTTGATCTCGCAAGGAATTTAGGATAAAGACTCCTTCCATTACCCCTTTCACTAAAAGTCTCGCAACGCACATACATCTATGTCATGTTTGTTTGCAAGAAACATGCTTGGGATTGAATTTGTTTTAGTTTAGCACTATTCTAGACGGTTTATTCTATCATGGGGAATATTAGTCCTTTAAATAATCCTATGGACTTGTTTTTTTCTCGCATCCTTTAAAAAATTAAAAAAAATAGTCCTATGGACTATTTATTGTTATTCCGAATGCTATTTATGAGGGATTATAAAACCCAAGATAAATTTGAGATTAATAGTACCCATTTAAAGCTATCAAACGACTTTAAAATTGATAAAACTAGTTCATAAAAATAGTCGCAAAAATGACTTTAGTTAATAGCCTATCATTAAATGATTAAATAGTCATAAATAGTGTTAAATTAAGACAAATAATCCAATCCTAAACATGTTTTTTGCAAACAAACATGGTCTTAAAGATGAAAATATTACATTTTGCAACACTAATATTTGTCAGAAATAACTATGTCGCTGATACGTTGCTAAAAGCAATATTTATATCACTAAATATGTGCCGAAGGGGGCGAAAGGTGTGAAGGAGGGGATTCTAGTCAGAAATTTGAAAATTCTTTCTAACATAGCTACAATGCAGGTGGTGGAAGGAGCTAGATTGAACGGAGCAGCAAAGATAATCGGGATTGACATAAATGATTGTAAACAGAAAAAGGGAGAGGCATTTGGTATGACTGAATTCATCAACCCTAAAGATTCTGATAAATCTATTTCAGAATTGGTTAAAGAAGTAACAGATGGACTAGGAGTGGACTATAGCTTTGAGTGCACTGGTGATTCAGCCTTGGTGAATGAGGCCCTTGAAGCCACAAAAGTGGTATGTATATTTGTCTGTTGTTGCATATACTCTCTCTGCTTGTATATGAGAATTGTTCATCTTCATCTACTGGGTAAACGTAACGCAATCAAATCAGGTACGTGGACTGCTAACTATGGTAGAATGCGCAATGCATTTAAGTCCCGTACTATGATTCAGAACGACAATACCCAGTACGCGAAAGGTAGGGCAAAAAGCTTCAAAGTTTCTCTAATTCTTTTTTGGTTGTCGGTGATGTGCATTCGATGGTCAGGGACTAGGAAAACTGATAATGATTGGAGCAGGAACCCAAAAAAGCATAACAATAGACTATCTTACACTCTTCTCTGCTAGAACGTTCAAGTTTTCTGTTTTTGGTGGGATCAAAGTCCAATCTGATATTCCAATTATCGTTGGCAAATGTATAAACAAGGTACAGATCATCCTCTCTACACTAGTAACATCCTCTGTTTTGAGAGGAAGAAAATCCAATCGATTTGCTAGCTAAAATCTTGCTATCAATTTCTCTAAACAAATTGGAAACTGGCTCATAAAGTGTTTGTTCCACTTCTAAACAGGAAATCGGAAAACTAAATGAGCTCTTGACTCATGAAGTACCGCTTGAAGATATAAACAGAGCCTTTGAGTTCCTGAAAGAACCCGGCTGTGTTAAGGTTCTTATCAAGATTTGAGTAATCTTTAGCCACAACTGTAATGTTAATTGGTTTCTGTCACATCCTTTATTTATATCTTTATGTTTATTATTCAGCAAAATTTAATAAAACATTATACCAATGACAAAAAGAGTTATTGCTCATATCTAATGTAAGAGAAAGAGTCAGCCAAGTGAAGTCTATCCTAAAGCAAGACTTCTCTAAATGTCAAAAAATTGGAGATCCAAGATTTCTCTAAATATTGTATATGACCATTGAGTGGTAGTTTCAAGTTACCAGTAGATAAAAAGCAAGCACTGATAATCATCGAAAGCAATTCTGAATCTTCACACACTCTTAAATGGACATTTTTCTCGCATCAGACAACTCAATAAATGTCAGTTTCTTAAGTTTATTACAGCGGCTATTAGCTTGAGGATCTCACTATTGGTATATCATTTTGCGATCAATTTTAGAATACAATATGACATTATTAATATTCATTATTCAATATCATAGACCACACAAATAAAAGATTTCATCAACAATGGAGTTTAGATAGTATATGGTTATTGATCTTATTAGACTAAATATGCAGATCATCAAGACATCAACTGAAGTTTCAAAATCTAAAACATATATGAGATATCCAACCACATACTGTGCCAAGTCATTTATGTGTATTATGCAGCTTCATAAAATTTCCTAACAAAACAGACATAACCAGTTTTAGCAGAATCCGAAAAATCATGGGATCACTGTTAAGTAAACCAATGCAAGTCTTACATTGTGGCTTCCTCTGGGTCTATCGCAACCGGAACAGGAGGCATATTTTTGCCACCTCTCAACTGCGATGACACATTGTCAATGGCAGAATTGAGTTGACTTATTTTGGCATTTAGGGTTTGCCTGGTCTTCTGCATGTCACGAAGGAAAAATGATCAAAACAAAGTTATTCCAAAAGTTCTCAGCCTGAAAGTTGAGAGAGAAGTTATAGCAATCACCTCTAGACCTTCATCATAGTAAATTGGTCGCTTGGCTCTTCGAAAACCGTATTCATCTTCATTAAGCAGGGATCTTCTTATCTAATAACATGGGGTAATAAAACAGAAACGGACATTTGGTAAACCAAAAAGGTAAAACCAAAGGGCAAAAACCAAAACTATATAACAATTTAAAGCAAATAGGACCAGAGAGATGTCAATTTACCCCACCCCAAAAACATATAATTAAAATGCAACAAGAAGTTATTGATGCTGCATATACAACAGATCAAGTTTCACCGTTAACTTACTGCACTATCCAAACCGTTCTTCTCTTTCCTTGTTTTCTTTTATTTGTTGATTTAAAACAGAAGTCGTATAGCAATGATAAGTAATTAAAAGAAAGGCACATAATTGTTCAAATTTTGGAAAATTTTATAGCAATCATCAATGATTAATGGAAGCCACACAAGTCATCTGAAAACAAAAGAACACAAAAACAAGTCATCCAAGAACGTGAGTACGTTGACATTTAGCCCCACAAATAAATCATCTTCGGCATGACTCATAGTTACTGTGGGAAATGGAAACTGCAGCCAGTATAGGGGAAGAAATTGAGGAATACAGAATCATATCGTCATGAATTGGCAAGTCCAACCTCTTGAAATAGATTAAAAGAGCTGGAGTGCTAATTCCCTATATTGTACATAAAACCTAAAGGAAGAAATATACTAAATACCTGCGGAGTAAAAACATATGCAAGGGTTCCAAATATTGCACCTCCCATAAGAAAGCCGGCCACAAAATCACCACCATTATTATCACTGCATATCGCATACAAAAGAAAATGTTGGCAAAAATATAATAAAAGCAAAAGGAATATAGAGATAGAGAGCACCATAAACTTGAACTCATACTAGAAACCAAAATTTTATGAACACCTATTGGACAATTCTTTAAAATATCTAAACTTGTAAAAAAAACAAAAAAGAATAAAAATAAAATCAGTACTTCTCAGACACTAGCCAGCGTGTGCAAAAGGAACATTGGATACCAAGATATAACTTTCTTTATCAAAGAAAGTATGTAAATTCCTGAGATCAAACTAAAACTTATGATATAACAAATAGGATACACGGCAATTATACTACAAAGAGACACATATTCAGTAGAAAGATGTCTAAATAGATCATGACTGCAATTAATTGGTCAAATTGCATATTACCAGTTGTGAAGCTCTAATTCCCAAAGCACAATCTTACAAGTCTTTCCATAGCATCTAATACAAATCATATAGGACTAAATGGCATGTAGTTAACTAGCACTGTGAAGAGCAACCCAATTTAGATAACAGTATCATCAAATCAACACAATTCATACCAACTCAACTCCTTGATAGAGAAATTAAATCTCACAGTATACACTTTTACCAAATACTTTTATCATTTAATAGATTTTTTTTATATATTTCAAAAGATAATGATCGGAGTGGAGAGTGGATCGTGTAACCTTTAAGACCAATCACTGCCACATGACATGATCAACTCTTTGTCCTACTTTCTTGACTTCGGCACTGCTACTTTGAAAATTTTGTCCAATATATATATTAAATATTCTTTTTATTCAAATTCCATATTAATTACGCATATCCAGGAGACAAAATTTACGTACTTGTACTCTGCAAAAACAGACAAGTTGCGCTTGGTTCTTTGTTGATTAGATTTTCTTTGAATTTTCAGCGGCAAGGTATTACCATATAAACTGGAATTTGTGGAACAAAAAGCACCTGGCTTGAGAGGAACTCCACCTACATACAATAAAAAGGGGCTATTCAAAAAGTCACAACAAGAACATCAACAGAGGAAAAGTAAATGCACATTTACTCAATACGTGAAAATAAATATAGTGCAAAGTACGTATTAACTGAAACATAATGGTCTGAACAAAATGCTATTGAAACGTAAAGTTGATACTAATCTATTATAATATTCACATCATTACAAAAACAAATTAGAATTGATATTCATTCCACTTACAGGTTAAGCTCACTTAAAACCAACAACCAACTAGACACTTGATGTTTGAATGCAGTCACAGTGATATGAGGGTCTCATGGAGCACACATCTTAACATCACTTATTTTATGCACGTTGTTTGAGTGGTAATAACCTCTGCACCATCGTCCAACCCTTTCTTTCTCTAAAAGGGGAAATACAAAGAAGATTTCATGCTCAAAGGGGGATCTTTATAATATATTATTTTCACTAAAAAAACGTCGCATTTTTTATCATACAAATTGGAAATTCCATTCCATCAGACCAGGTCAATTATATGTAGCATTAGTATAAGACCCATATCATACGAATGTTGCTTTTATTATTTTCCTTCTTTTGGTAAGCTTAGTATTATTTCAAATATCATAAATTGTAAATTTTATTTCTCGAACAATCATGAGGTTTATGCCTTAGTATATCCAGATAATAAAAGCCCTCATTATTACCTGAGCTACATTATACTCAATGAATCACAAGATCAATAAATCACAATTTTGTAGTATGAACAACACACATAAACAGAAAATAACCGTATTTATAAAATATATTTATGTATGTGTGTGTTTGTGTGTATATATATATTACTGATTTTTACCTTTGTAATAGAACTAATATCGGATAACACTTATTGGGAAATGGAGAAAAATATCTTTTTCTTTTATGTAATGAGAACAAATCAACCTCAACAGAAGACTGCCAAGCATAACCGAAGTCTTTGTGAATATATGGATTGATAATACAAGGAAAATAAGCAATACCCGAGTGTAAAAATCAGAAGTGAAGCTCAAAATAGCTAATACGAAAAAGTAAAATTAATCCGATGGTCATCTAGTAAATCAAATATGAGATGTAACAAACCCTAGCTAATCAAATACGATATGAATTATGCTTCAGTAAAGAACAACAATAAATGATAATCATTGTTTTCCATTTGCAAAGGTGAAACCCTAGAAAGAAAGAAAAAACAGAGACTAGTAAGAGTTGCAGCTTAAGTTTTCAATTACCGGATATGGAAACGGAACCGATGCTCGTCGCCATGGAAGATCAGTAGATGGAGAGAGAGAGACGAAGAAGACAGTAGATAAAAGATTAAAAATAAATTTAGGTTCAATTCCACAAGTGCCCCTTAAAAAAAAAATTTGAAAAGAAATAAAAAATTAAAGTTATCATCATGTCAATCACAATTTATATTATACATAAAATTAGTTCACATATAAATTATTTTCTTTTATATATTGAAATGCAATCAATCAAAGAAATTAATTGCCGCCATTTTTTTTTTAAAATAAAATAAATTCGGTCTTTATACATATGCAAGTAAGGTATTAAATTTTAAATAAGAGAAAGAAAGAAATAAATAAAATACTCTTTTCAACTCTAACTCTCCTTTTTTAACCATTACTTTTCTTTCATAATAGTGTGATTTGTACTTGATTATGATATTATCAAAATGGAATTTCAAAAAAAAAAGTGCTCTAAATTAGAGACAAATTTCAATTTTTTAAAGTGATTGGTTAATTATTTATTTTTAAAGGATTTTGTTAATCTTTGTCAACGAAATATTAACCGTCACGTCCATTCCAAAATTAGAGGCAAATTTCTTTTTTTGTCTGTTTTAAATTTTTTATTTTAGACTATAAAGTGACATGAAATTCCTAACATGTAATTACTTATATTATTTTAGATTAATACTATTATACTTCTACTTAATAGTATTATAAAATTATTTTAAATGTATCTCTAATTTTACCGCCGATGAAGTACTAATATAGTAATATTTTTTATTTTTTTCAAAATATAAGAAACTAGCTATGAACTCTAAAATCACTTCTTTGCAATTCCCATTATAAACCGATCATTTTTTAATATTTCAATACATGAGATCCACCTTTTAACTTGATCACTAATAATATTTGACTAAAAAATAAAGTCGAAAATATTAAAAAATATTGTGAAAGTATATAATGACGCTTGTACAAAGGTGGCCAACATTTTGCATAATTGCGCTTGTTACTTGTCTATTGAATATTGAATACATGTAAAACAATGTGGGAAGACAACATTTCAGTTAGAAGAATGCCCTGAGTTTTAGAAAAGGCCATAAAAAGGACAGATTTGGAGACAGAATAGCAAAAAAAAGGACCAAGGTAACCAGGAGATAACCTACCACGCAACTAAGCACAAGCATTTTTCTTAATGGCCCATAAAACATTCAACAGATATAGTTTCCACAAAGAGCCTCCCAGAGGGGCTTTGTTTTTCCCTCGGCTATAAATTTCCAGATGTCCCTAGTTGTTATTAGGCTTTTTAATCCCAGTGACAACAACAGCAATAACGACATAGAGAAAAACGAGGCGGGGGAGGGGGAGAATAAGCCTAATAACCTTTGTCCGAAAATTCCCTAATGTCAACGGAAGCGGCTCGAGCTTTCATTCTCTTTATATACAACACAGCCTTATCTATGCACTTGCAAACCAAAGATAAAAGGGAAAAGACCAAAAGAGATTATAGATGATCCTATATGGCTTATGAACATATGGGTCAGGGTTTTCAGGTACAACCCATTGTGAGGATCATTACACATGATCTTGGTATACACCTACCATATCCATGTGGGCACTATAACAGACAGTGATCCCCATGTTGTGTCTACTTGTCCGAAAAGCCCCCAAAGAGAGGTGAAGGATTAAAACGTCTTCTTTCGGGAAGGAGCTGTTCTGTATTGGTAACAGGCTGCACTGCCTGATCTTTGTCTGGAAAGGGAAATGAAAGCGAAAGGGAGAGAGCAGCAGATACATCATCCTCCTCTGCTTTGATTGCTGCCCTACCAGGATGGTGATCTTGGTTTACATTCTTTTGTACTTTCGCAACTAGAAAAGGTGGAAGGCTATTATGCTTCATAGGTGGTTTCATTTCAGCCCCTAAAGCAAGCTCAAGATTCGGTACCCTTTCTTGAAGGGGCTCTTCATTCTCTAAAAAGACCCCCTTCCGAGGCATGGGACTGTTATCTAAGTCAACAAGCGTCACAGGATATGGATCTACAGGAAAAAAGTACCTTTCAGCATTTCCCAGAGTCTTGCCAACAACTGTCTCTTCACAACCTTCATCATATCTATTGTTCTTGATTGCGGAACTAGAAGCCACGTCTTGTACAGGACATGAACCGTCTCTTGAAGAACTTGTACGATTGGTAAATCCATATAAATCACTGTAGTCCAACTTCCCTTTTTTATTTGCACTTCCTCCATCAACCAACATGCTACTTGGGCCATTCCAAAGAACAGTTTGACTTGAGCCAGCAAAAACAGCTTCTGGGTTCGACGATGGAGAATCAAAGAATGACCGTTTCCTGTGATTCAGAGGACAGGAGTTAAGCTCCTTAGGAGAAGATGGAACTCTCGTTGTCTCCATCTCTGGCGCAGCTTCTGCTTCCGATAATCCTTCCACTTTCAAATTCCTCAGTTTCAGTTGATCTTTATCATTGCCCACCGTATCGGGTATATTCTCCTCAGCAACACTTTTTAAAGAGGCAAACTCTTGACTACCATCCAAAAATGTACTAAAATACTGAGGTGCTGCCCCCCAATCAAGTTTAGTATCCGAGTGAGTTGGAATCTTCTCATCACTTATATTAGAACCACTAGCACTTCTGGTAACTTGTAAGGCTTCGGGTTCTGTCTTCACTTTGCAGTCAGAATCAACATGTCCCTCCTACAGGTAGAATGTAGCATATTAATACGCCACTATGACAGCCAGCAGAAAAAATGCCCTCATGCTAGAAATCATACTTAAAATAGTCATTATACAGATTTATACAAGTGAACGAACTGCACAAAAATTGAAATGGAAATGTTTACAGGTTAAATATTAAGGTAAGTTATTCAAAGTCCATAAAGGCGTAACAAATACTATAAAGTTTGAACTTCAGCACGCATAAAACATTAAAATGAATAATCATAATGAAAAATTAATGTCTTCCACATCTGGAGTTAAGGTGAGAAGATTCCTGTTGGATGATACATAAATGATTAGATGATATCCCTAAAGATTGGCCTATACGAGATTGGACCATCACAACGAACAGGTGGAGTGGGAGAAAAATAATTCAGCACAAAATAATATGTGTGGTACCACCCCAAATGTCAGCCACAGTCTTAACGACGTCCAATTACAGTTATATTAGAGGTGGACTTTTAAGACTTGTCTATTGGAGGCTTGGGATATGAAGTATCATCCCTTGGGACGCACTTAAGCACGAACGATATTCAAAGGAAACTGTACCCTTTCCCCAAACTTTGCAGGAATTTAACATCCAGGAACATTCTATAGTAGTTTACCACTAGATAGGGGGTTCTAGACATGAATGGACACACCATCGTATGCGGCCCAGAGACAACATTTTCTAATTAAATAGATTGGCAAGTCTTCCAAAAGAAGTCCAGAATTTTTCATTTCAGTAGGCTCCTTAAATATAGACAAGTACCATTTGGATTGTTTTTCAGTCAAGTGAACACCATAAATTTTACAGTATTTAAATTAACATTAACACCCCACCCCCACCAAAACCGAAAGAGAGAGAGAGAGCTAAAAAATAGGGAGGGGGGGGGGATGAAGCACACACCCTTCTCTACATAGACAGCGAGCAGGACCAGATATTTTGGTTCTATAAACAAAACTGAAGGAAATTAACATTACCAGGGAACTCGTTGTGGATCTAGAATGCTGAGAGCTTGATTGAAAATTAGACAACAAATTACAGTCCAGTCTGTTCTCTGGCCGCTCCACAGTTAATTTTGCACAATTACTGTTTTGGGGAAGGGATACTACTTTAGTATCACTATCCCCATTTATTGTCTCAGTTGATGACGAAGACAAATCTATCGAGGCATGGGCATCTGATGCCACATTACAAGCTCTGTTGCACTTAGGTTCAGCACTATCTATAGGTACAAGTGAACATATGTTTTCAGACAAAGACATAATAGCTGTGGGAATAACTTGGGGACTAGAAAATTTCTTTGGAGAGCCAGGCACTTGTTGCAAGCAATTAACCCTCTTCCCTCTGAAGACACCCCAGAGAAAGAACATTGTATTCCAACCTGTTAATTATGAACGGAAAAAATTATATGAAACAGACTCTAAAGTGAATCATTCATATATCAGCACAAGTACAAAAGTGTAAAGGAAATTGCTAGGAAGCAGGCATGAAGTGTTACAGATATTTAAAGTAATTAATTTAGAAGCATAGAGAAGAAGTAAAGAAGGCAGAGATGAAAGAGAAGACAATTCATAATTATCTTAAGAAACTGGCCTAATATTGAAGTACTTATGAAAGACTTCTTGAATTTAGTGGTCAGTGCATAATACAACATGTTCAATCTATAGTTCCTTCCATATCAGCTTTTATGGGACAGTGTCACAACCACCAGTCACTTAAGCATCACAATGTTATCATTTGTGTTAATTTTCACTATCTTCTCTCTCCCTCTTTTCTCTCTTCTCTGAACTACTTTCTCTCTCCTATTCTACCTCTCATCCTCATCTTCTTCTGATCTCTTATCTCTACCCCTAATTCTCTTAATTCTTTCATGTTCCTCTTCATAACTCTTCTCAAATCATGTTAAATAAAAATATCACCAACTGAAATAATGACAGACAGTGGGTCAATAGTGACCTGCCCCAAGTAACCAGGATAATGTTTCACCAAGTCGAGTACAACTTCTAATTAATTCCACATACAAGGGAACACATGTACAGTAGGACATGATACAAATATACACATGGTATTCAGTTATGACAAACTTTTCTGCATAGAAGATAAAGACGTGCATGAGCAATAGAGTGGCTAAAACATTGCATTCTAGGGCATGCATCTAATGCATAAGGCATGTCCATCGGTGCTTACCCCACAATTACAGCCTTACTAGTCAAGACTTGCAGGTTCACAATATAACCACGCATCAATATGTTGCAGCAAGGGACAGAACATAATAGCCTCAATTCATTATCACAAAATTCATACACTAAGAGCATATATAATACAGATTGTTACAATTATTATTCACATCTAAGAAAGCAGCAAGTTTTAATCATTACGCTGGGATTTCACAGGAAGCCGATTGGATGGGAAGATCAGGATTTCAACACCATCAATATTTCCTTTGAGAGCTAGATCATTCCTCGTCATATCCTCCAATACAATCTTGTAGCTTTTCTCATAACTGTGTCACATAATAACATAATGATCATCACCCAAAAAGAAATTATGTGATAAAAAAAATGGCATTTGAATTTGGTAGCAGATTAAAACAAAATTGGTGGAAAAGAGAAAAAAGAGTAAAGATGACATGTTACCTATCATGATCTCTAGCAAAGAAATATAGAGCAATGTGATTGTCTTTAGCTCCAGTTTCCTTGAATTGTATTGGCCAAGTACTCAGGCGAGGTACTTCATTCAAAAGAACTTTGCCCGGAAACTTGTTCATTGTTTCAAGAACTCTGCGTGACGCATAGGTTGATAAATGAGCTTGAAATCCATCATAAAGGTCTGGCAAACTTCCGCTTCTATGAACCTCAAAACAACCTCTGCATGCAAATGGATAGCAAATTCCAAAATAAAAAGTACTTCAAGAGATTAGTACATGATGAACCAACAGGAGATAATGAAAAAGATATTCCAGGCAAACAAAAAAAATCAACTGAAATGGAAAAGAACCCTACTGCCAAATATACTCGTGCTCTGGGATGGCTGACATCATCAAATGAGCAGAAGTCGCTACAGAAGCTTGACTGGGCACATCCATTGTGAAAGGCTTGCCATCAGCAGGGAGAATGGGCCTACCGTTTCCTGATCTGGAAGTAACTTCTTCGGCAGAGAGTGTAAACTGCTTCACATTGGTACCAGTTATCTGCTTCTTAAAGTCGGAAATAGAGTTCCATGCACTTTCTAGCTCATTTACCTCCTCACCAGAAACCAATTTTCTTGGGTTACTTGAGTTTGATAATTGATCTTGTGAAGATACTTCACAGTTAATGCTGGAAACAGATACCTCATCAGATTGATCTGGAACTCTGTTCTTTCTATATATTCCAGGCTTTTTAAGCATAGCAGCCTCAATTGCAGCTTTCAATCTATTACCTTTATCCATCGCCTCCTTCGAACTTCTTGAAGTTGGGATATCTGGAGCAAGTGGCTGCTGAGGACCGTCAACTATGCAAAATTCTGCAGAGTGACCTATATCTTTACATTTTTGACAAGGAACACTTTTTCCACCAGCTGTAATACTCTGCCTTGGACGACTATTAGAGCTTTCCTTCACATTCTCAGCCACATTTGTTGATTCTCGGGACTGAGGTAACCCATCTGGTACACTATCACTAATTTTGCAAATTGGTCGATCAGCAGTAAGAAAATTTGATGAGGAATTATCCTTCATCTTATCGTGGATAGACTTTTGTTCTGCATAATTGCTGACTCCACTGGCAGACAATGATAACTGCCTCTTACCTTCACCTATACCAAATGGACAGTTAAACAAAACAGCTTAAACAAATAAAGTAATGTCAAAAAGAAACCATGGGAAAACATATATAAATATACAAGTAATATTATGGCACAAACTATACACAAAAAGTTGTGCACAGACGGTATAAAAAAGAGAGAGAATAGGAAGTGGAACCTACAATTGGATGTTTTACACATTTTTATTGGTACGCAATACATGGGTCCTACTATGCAAAACTTTTTGTGTATAATTTGTGCACATTTTATTATTCTAAATATATAGATATAGTGTGTGTAGATGGCAGTACCAAAAACAGAAATAAGACAGAAAAATCATACCTAAAGGAACAGGCACTTCTGAACCTTTATGGGTTATCTGGTTGACCGGTCTAGATGACTGGGTTAATTTACTATCAGATGGCACAGTCTTCAGTTCGCGGTTGTTGCTAATGGAAGAAAATGAAACGGTATCACCTCGAGCAGCTAGTTTTTTATCAACTCTCGGTGAGGAGATAGTAGAAGAGGCTATTGTTGGACTAACCAAAGGACGTTCTGATTTAAAGGATTTTTTCCTCTCAACAAAGATCCTGTCTTTTGTGTGTTTCAGGCCTTTTAGATCTGGAACATGAGGAAATTTTGGGGATAACATCTTAACTTTTGATTCACCAGAACTTAAACGTCCTGAATGAACAGATTTAAATGACATGGATTTGCCCATCACTCTGCTAGCCCCTTCCTTAGTATCAAGTGAAGCAGGCTCTCTAATTGATTTCTGCTTCTGAAGGACAACTTCACCCACAAGCTTACCTTTTTGTTTTGCATTTGCCGTACTGAATGAATTAGACTTTAAAAAAGCACCTGTGAAATGAACTGCTAATTTAATATAACCATGAAAATCACAAAAAAAAAAAAAAAAAATCATAGGACACATCATCAAAGAGCGTAACTTAGCAAACAATGTAGCAGTAAAAACTAAAGACTTACCTCGAGGTGTCTGTTGTCGAGTACCTAGAGTAGGAGACGCAGTTTCTGGAGTATCATTAACAGCATGAATACCATGAGGAAATTGATGGGCAGCTTTCTCTTTCCCCTTATCTAAATTCTTGAATGAACTATCACGAGAAAGCACGCCAACTTTTATAGGACTGGACGTCTTTGGTGATCCGATAGTTGCTTCAAGAGCCTGCCTTTTGGCCACTGAAGAAACTTCTGCATCGTCTGCATTTCTTTTACGAGATATTTTCACACTTGAACAATCTTTATCAGTTTTATTTCCTTGAACATCAGGATCGTTTCCATCTGCTGAACCAAGTTTATCTTTCACCTGATTATTTCTTTCCTCCAACTCGCAATCTTTACACATCCAATCACCTTCTGGAATTTTATCCAGCATTCCTTTCGTGCAATAACTAATGACAGCATTAAGTTTAAGAAGAATATAGTTAGGCACATAGAACTAAATACATTAAATACACAATTCAATGTTCAAAATACCAAGTACATTTAAAAATGTTTTATAAGCTTACATGTGCTCGGCACCATCACTACACCTACAACATACAACAAGCATATCCTCTCGACCTGCATCTCCGCATATATCACATACCTTTACCTGGTACCAGAAAATAGACATAATTAGCACCAATCAATTAGGTTATATAATAACCCAAAGTAGGAGAATAAATGGATAGCAGATAATTGCACAACAATAGAAGGCAGAGAATTTACAAAGCAAGATAAATATTTGATGATGGAAGTCAAACCAACAAATTCCAGAAACCTCAAAATGAAATGTATTTTGCATACTACCCCCTAGACATCAAAGCTTTTAGAAAGATAGAACCACAAGAACACGAAGACATAAGAACAGCAGTAACAAAAAGAAAGCTTTCATCCGAAGTTGAAGCATAACAAATCTCTCTTAGGAGAACTTGTTTCGAAAATGTTTTCTGGAAAATGGTTTGGGAGAAATAACTACACAAGTTTTCCGATGTTTGGTTGGCAAACTGAATATTAGTCTCAAAGTGTTTTCGTGTGTTTGGTTTCAAAGAATGAATTCCAGCAGTTATGTTCATTGTAAATACATATAGAATTAGTTCTTATTTCTCGGTATTATGAGATAAAATAGTACCCCAATGAGAACTTGGCTCTATTCTCCAAATGATAACTTTTTCACTTTCTACAGAAAAGACTAAAGATAAAAATAAAATTAAAGAACTGCACTTTTCACAACTTTGTAAAGGAAAATGGGACTGAATGATTCGTAACTTAACAAGTAAAAATAATATTAGTACCAAAATGCAATATTCTAATAGTACAATTGAGTAAACATTCAAATGTTTTTAGCGTGAGATATACATAAAATACCAAAGCAAACAAATTTATTATCAATGTCTTCACAATCAAATAAGAATATAAATTCTGAAAGTATATATATGGACAAAAACATAAATTACATTTAAAATGTTTTAAGAAATTATCAGAGTTCTGAAAATCCATTCATTTGAGAATTTTCTAGACCGTTGAAGGGTTGATTCTAATATTAAAAAAATCACTAAATTATACATGTATTTCGTGAAAATAAAAATATATGAATTTAATTATGAAAAAATATAGAGAAAAAGAAATGAGAATAGATAAGGGTGTTACTGAGGGAAGAGAGAGAGAGAAGGAAAAGAAAGAGGACTTGATCACTTACCAAAAAATGACAACCATTTAAATCCACTAGTCGTTTACTGAAAATAATGGAAGAAGTGAGGGGCATTGACTAAAAAATAACTTGTTGACCAGATGCTTTCAAGATGCATCAAACAACCGAAAACTACAGAACGCTTTCCTTGAAACACAGGGAGCCTAATGACAATTTAGATTTTGAGACGGTCAAACAGGAAATTGAAATACACACGCACACAAAAAAAGCATTCCAAGAAATGCAAATATCATCAAATAAAAAAGATAACTACATTCATATCAAGCTACAAATAAATGTGCTTAAAGGACGATAAACGCACGGATATGGAGTTGGCACGTCAAACAAATATACTAGGTCAAAACAAACAACTAGTATCCATACTTACATCATCCTCAACAATATCAGATTCATCACTCTCGTTCACTGGAAGGGACTGCATAGAAGTTTCCTTGGCATCAGGTAAGACAAGCAACTCCCTGACCTTCTCAAGTTCTTGCATTTGTTCTACAGAGTACAAAGCTTCAGCAGACAGATTAATGGTAATATTCTTGGTTTCTGCTTCTAGTTTCGGACAATCTTGAACTGAAGAGTCAGAGTTTCCTCTAACAAAACCAATTTTGTTATCCTGAATATCACCAGAAGTATATGAAGCAGGTTTCTGTCCACAAAAATTTTTAGATACCACCTCCTTTGCCATTGATGGATTCAAATACTCTCTTGAGCATTCAGGTGTTTCTCCACCAAGTTGGGAGCATGAATCTACTTCCAAGTTCTTCAGGCTTGGGTTGCAGGAAATAGATTTTCCATTGGGAGGATTGGAGGATTCACTTTGTACATTTTCTGAACCAGTACCATCACCTATGTCTTTGAACAAAAGATTCTCCATCAATCCTGAATTATGGGAAGAGAAGTTGGCTGATAGACTGCTAGGAGGGCGCACCTTCTGAATATGTTCTTCATTACATCTCTGCATGATAGAATTATTTTGGCTTCCTTCAACAACAGTTTTCTCCAGACATGAATCAGTTTGAGATTGAACTGCTTTACCATATTCTTCAGATACTGAACAATTGGGAAAAGCAGAAGATGTTGCTAGAGTTTTGGTTTCTATAGTTCCACTATCAGAACTAGCCAGTTTTGTAGCTTCATTAGCTCCACTGAGGCACGAAATATTATCGTCATGGCCTTCTAAACCTCTCAAGTCCTCAAACTTGTTTATAAGATTACTTTTATCTGAATCCCTTTTGTGTGGTTTTGAAGTGTCAAGATTTTCTCCCACAGACCCACCAGATAACAACTTTTGGGATATCTCAACGTCTTGAGATGCACCAGATACATCAGAAATTCTCAAGCTAGCTTTACTTTCTGCATTTTCAGAGAAGAAATCATGACTAGAATTCACACTGATCACATTGCTAGTTTCACTAGCAGTATGCTGCCCACTTTCACATTTTCTGCTCTTGACGGTTGGTACTGCGTCATTAACAGAACAACTAAAAACATTTTCTCTAGAGGTTCCATCCAAAGATTCACCATGCTTCGACCCCATGAGAGCTTGGTTAATATGCAAACAAGATGAACATGGAGCAGAGCACACGTTACACGTCCCAGAGTCTGCTCTCACGTCACTCTTTTGACTATTGGTATGCCGACTAACTCCTTTATTAACTCGAGATGATACCTAACAAGATCGACAAGAACAAATATAAGGAAAAACGGAAGCTGTAGAGAGGATAAAGCAAAGAAATCTATCAAGAAACTAGGAATTATTGTAGACCTATGAATATATATATATACACACACGCACAAACATATATATACTATTTTAAAAACACAAATCTGACTGCCGTGGCCCTTTAATCCCCCTAATTCCCCTCTGAAAAATATGTACTTACAAAAGCTACATAGATGAAAGATATACAAGTTAAAGGTCATTGTATCTGTTAGCACACAGCAATAGGAAAGGAACGTATGCTAGGCTTCCTTCAGATTAAAGCAAAATAAAATCTTTCCACATTGTAACAAAAGGCGATTTAACAAGCAAAGTTCCCGAGGACACATTCATATCTTAATCACACACCATAAGTATGCTTAAGATTTCTATTTCATCTGACAAAAAGATTGATTAAGTTATGCAAAGTGATTTCTTTATATATGTACTTAGATACATATACTATTGGGTCTGCATTGTCCACGTCTATATGCCATAATTCTAAATTTGCCATATTGTGAGTCCGTGTCCAGGATCAATCGATCAAAGGTGGCATCCTAATCTGATGCAGACCATTACATCCCTAATTGAGAACCAATCAGATGCACACAGGCCCACATACAAAGAAATAGGGCCACTGAGTGTAGTTATTATCTAAATGTTCTAGTTCCTGCATATTACAGATTCCATTTCCAGCCAAACTTACGATGCTTACAGGATTTTACCCGGTTGACCGGTTATAAGATTTCAGAAAATAGCTCGAATTTTTTAATAAAAAATTAATCTTTCTTTAAGGTGACGCATGAATGTAAAGTTTCAAAAGCATAGTTTATACAATAATTTTTTTTTAATATTTACTTTGATAGATTTCATTAATTGATTCCAATCCAGTCTGATCTGACCCATATTTGGTTGAAATGGAAAGAGAGCAATTCTTATTTATTTTTTTGTAGATAAAGAAGAAAATAATTTATTAGAAAGAATAAAGATCATTATGCTTAACAAGGACAGTCCCCCAATCCTTATGAATATTCAAGCCACCAACAACTTAGAAGCCCCCACAATGCCTGATAGGGATGCAAAAAAATTTAAAAACACCTTGTCCAAAGCAAGTAAAAAGGAGGAAAAATATCAATACAACTCCTAGTATTCCTCTCTATCCAAATACCTCCGAGAATAGCAAGAATCGCAAACTTGCATAAAATTCCCTCATCTTGTCAAAACCAAAAAAGCCCAAAACTGATCTGCAGAAAGCTTCAATGCAAGGACTAACTCGTTGAATAATATGAACAAGGCACTCCATGAAATTCTGAATTTTGTAAGTTACATATGAAAAAAAATTATGGATACACGTATTTTCCATGTACAAGGAAAATCGTTAGTATTAGCCTAATAAGATTCCCGAAACCCAACTAGTACCTAACCAAGGTTCCTGTAAAACCTAATAATAATCCAAACTTGTACATGATAAAGACAAATTATTTTTCCTCTCATTTATCATTTTAGGTGATGCATCATGCATGTATTAAAAAGCAACTTGGTTCCAGAAAATCCAACTTGATACAGGAATCCACAAATAGTAGTTATTTCATACCAACCCATTTGGAGAGAAGCATAATGTCATTAAAAATGAAATCCTTTGTGTAATGATACAATACAAATATTACTTCAAAAAAATTCCAAGTATGTGCATACTAAATCATGTAAACTCAGAGCTTGAATTCCACAGAATTTTATTTCAAAACGCATGCAGTATAAAAATATCTATAATATGTACCCAGCCAAGAAGAGACTCAACACTACATATTGAAACTATCACGGAGGAATTAGGAACGATAAACTATGATTCAGCTAAGAGCTACAACATGGAAAAGCAAAGAATCATAATGGACTTTCTTTTACTTTTCTTTTTTCTTTCTTCTGGACAGCATAATGGCATCCCATGAATCCATGATAGGATTAGTATACTTTAGCTTTATCAATCTTGCAAAGAAAATGACTTCATGTATAGTAACAGTTTTACACAAAAACAAAATTCACACCCACATCAAGACTATCTATAAATCATATTTGACTTCCAATAGTATATGGAAACATGCATGATGAGCCCATAAGTCATTTTGTCAAATAAAGAAATACTAATGGAGACGAATTGTCAAAGGTCATGTAGCGGCTCAATCCCAAAAAGCTTTTACTTATTCAAAAAAGATGACTTTATTTGAGACATAATGGAAGAAAAAATCAGCCCATCAAGTCACTGGCCAAATCAAAAGATAACATGCTTGACCCGCACAAGACATTCAACAAGACAATTTGCACATATAATTAAAAATGCAGAACAATTAGCACCAAGGATAGTATTGTTTAATTATGTCAATCATCCTTTAAACAAAGCCTTCACTCCGTAAAATAAAAAATAACAAAATAAGCATGGCCAAACACATTCAATAGCTATTAAGTAACCTGTTATCTCACCGTATTCGTCTGATAGTCGCAGTCTGTTTCATCAACTGGCCCTTGCATTCGATAGCTACCATTCAACACTGGGGTGATCTAGAAAGAAAAGCAAACAACATCAATTACTGGCCAAAAGCATTCGCTAAATACAACTTCAATTACTGGCCAAACACATTAGCTAAATGTTATATGAAACCGAGTGTGCATATCACAACTGATATAAAAATAAAATATACAATAAAATTAAATAAATACACTAATAATAAACGGCGAGTTGAGTAAATTCTTCATAAACCGAAAACCCTAGAACACCAAAAAGCCTTTCTAGGATCATAAAACTCCAACAACATATAAAAAACGTATAGCATCTTCAATAACACATGAAAAATCACTATTACACTAAAATAACAAAATCAATTAAATAAAACCGATAAATAATAAATTCACAGGATCAACAAAAGCCCTAACCGAATATGATCAATTAGGGCAACATAAATTACATATTACATGCCTCCGGTTCCTTAATTATCACGGTCGCATTATAAAGCTCTTTGAGAATTCGTTCCTTCCGCTTCGCCATATCACACCCAATCGATTAAATTCATCGATTTCAATTTCATAAATTACCCTCGACCTATTCAATTAAAAAAAATACATAAATAATTAAATAATTCAAAACCATCCATCCCTATTGTATTCTAATTAGATATCTATATAGATGAAATGGAATGAAAATGAAATGGGATGAAATAAAAATTAAGAATAATTAGAAAGGGTAAAGTATAAATAAAGTGTGAAATACGAAATACAAACGATCTGAGAGGAAATCTGTAATACAGAATCTATGGCGGAGCATACGGGTGAGAGAGGGGGCTGTTAATACAGACGTGTTCTTTGCTGTTTCTTTTGCTGCCTCTTTCTGCACAAGATATAAATTCAATCCAGTATTATTATATTTTTGTTCATAAGCTATATGTGTACGTTTATACAGTTATACTACTAGTATTAAGATGTAAATCAACGAGTGTCGAGTGTCGAGTGTCGAGGGGCGAGGGGCGAGGGGCGAGGGGGGAGTGATTAAGATAAAGTTTATTTTTTAGGTAGGTGGTTAATTGATGAATATAGTATTGACATACAGGTGTTTGACATACAGGTGATGCGTGTCAGTATTTTATTGGTCAATTAATTAATTTACCAAAATATAAACTTCTTGCTAACCGGATCCGTCGAGCAGTATTGAGTTTCTCACATTTCATATCTGATTCATAAAATTTATTGAATATAAAATAAAATTTAATTAAAATTTGTTTAGTTATTCAATCTGAATAATTTGATTTTTTTAATCAATATGATTTGAGTATGAATAAAAAATTACAATTTGAATAGGTTTGAGTAATTTATCAAAAATTGCTTATATTTAAATCATTTATATTTGAAGTCAAAATTCGAATTGAACTTTTAATAAATTGAATACGAATTGAGTCTGAACTATTTGCTCATGTTACGGTCTTAATTAATAGATGTAAAAAATGTGTGACAAAGCTATATTAGATTGCGAATAACTTGTAACCAACGATAAAATAAATAAGTGTGGAGTCTTCGTAATTTTCTCTTATCTCATGTATATACATATCACATATCGTATATAACATTATTTATTATGAACGTAAAATTGACATATGTAAGCAAAATAATACAAATAATTTAAAATATTCACAATTGTATGAGTTAAAATTAGAACAATCAATGTTATTTTTAAGTTTAAAACATTATAAGTCGACTTTAAAAATAATGAAGTTAATATTAAAAAGTGAATTTAAAACGAAAAAAATATAATATCTCACGTGAATAGTTAATAATATGTGAGAGAAACTCATATAGTTAATAATATAGGAATATGCTAAATTTATTCTAGAATTAGTTATATATTTTGACTTTTTAGAGTCAATTTGTGACTAAAATTCAAAATTGATATAATTGTATTCAATATTTGGAAAAATGATAATTAGTAGTATTTTATAGTTAGTTTACAATTGTTATATTTGTTTATATTAAAATTAAATAAATTAATATCAATCTTGAATTTTATAATTTCAAAAATAAGAATAATGGTCATAAACAGTTGTGTATATTTTATTTGTGCACAGTCTGCCTAAACTACGTCGTTTTGGCAAATAAATATGTCAAAACAACGTAGTTTAGACATAATGTGCACAAATAGAATATACCAGCTAGCTTTGTAATGGCCATATTGCCCTTCAAAAATGTACTCTAAAATATCAAAATATATATGTAAGAACAGAGGGAGTAATTGGTTACAAATTTTGGGTCCGTCTATTAATAATAAATCAGTAACTAATAAATACACTCATATGGATAATTAAATGAGTACTTATCATAGTGTCCATGGGCCCAATTTAGTCAGATTTGAAGACCTTTACACAAGCAGCCCATACTTATTTCTTCACTTTTATCTCTTTCACTACTGATTAAGATACACACATATCCTCTCGGCCCAGCATAGCCAAGGACTACAAGCCCATTCCGGTCACTTGACAACCAGATCGGTAGTGCTTTTACATATTTACCCTCAAGGTATTTCCCGCCAAAAGGTAGAGAAGAAGAGAAGGGAAAGGACTGAGAAAAGAAGAGGAGGACAACAGTGGTCGATTAATTGTAATTCACAGTCTATTGAAAATTCACGCTTTTCTTGTAATTTTTCTCCTGATCGAGCAAAGGCGAAGCCCTTGAGCCTTGAAATTTTCTGGAAAATCTGAAATTAGAAACCCTAGATTGAAGAAGATACTAGCAAAGTAGCAACTGAAATGGCGTCCTTGGAAGCTGACGATTTGGAAGTACCTCAAAATGTTGCAGAGAACAATATCCAGGTGGTTATACTATAATATTTGTTTACGAGGAATCATATAGTGGTAGTTTTTGATGATTTTATTTTTTGTTCTTATGCCGCAGCCCTTTTTTGTTCTTCACAAATCATCGTCTAAAAAACCTGGGAGAAAATTAGCTGGAAAAACCAGAAGAAGGATTGAATTATCCTCATCATTTCGTGAAACTTTGGAGAAATCTGAGACCGAGGCGGCTGAAGGACTTGAATATAACGAACAATTGTATGAGAATTTGCGGATGGAAGCTTTCGATTATGTATGGTCAAAAACTGAGTCAACAATCAAGGTGAGTGTCCCTTTTCAATTTATTCTTTTTTGGGTTGCAATTTTCTATCAGAAAGTCAGTTATTTCAATTTTGGAAAAAGTAGAGTCAAGGAGCCAAATCACATTTTCATTCCTCCGTCCATGTCTATGTTATGGAAATTGATAGGTCAATATAGTGTAAATTCAAAAACACTTGAAAAATATAATAGGTAAATGTGTTTTCGGCTTGCCTTGTAAAAGACTGTACAAGAACTAAGTCTTGCTGTTCATAATTGCAGGATGTTTTGAGGAACTTCAATCTAGATGTGTTCAATGAGATTGATTGCTGGGTTCATGAATCGTTTAATGCAATTTCTTCACACGGGATGCCTGATTTTGCTAAAATCACTTGCTCATACCCCATTCTAACCGATGCTACATCAAAACAACTGTTCACTGGGCTGGTGTTTACCAGTAAGTTGCTTTCTATAGTCATTCCAAATTATTGTAAAGCTAAAAAGTGGGAAACTATTGGAATGATTTTAATGATAAACTTCTCGAGTTCCTTTTGTCAAATAATAATCTTTTATCGTAAACATGAAATTTACATAAGCTGTCTAGTGACGTACTTACAGTTATTAGGTATACAGTATGGACGATGCAGGGTACTAATCTCTGTTGTGAACAAATTTAAAATTCTTCTTGCTTTTCTTTCTATTTGTGGAAAAATAGTGTACCTAAACTAGAAAATAAACTTATTGCTTGAAGTAAATAAAAAAGTTAAAATACTTTTGATAAATAATGCTGACATATCACCATCATTTTATTCTTGACCTAATTTGCATAATTTTATAATTCAATGAGAAGCCTACTGTCTGTATTAATCATGGTGTTATCTTCTAAGTTCTGCCACACTCTAAGCAGAAGTGTTGGCTGGGAAACAGTCTTGGTCATCATAGAATAGAATAAGAAAAAGCATTTTAACTCATCCTAATTTTAAATTTTACTTATACTAGAAAGTGTTATTGAATTCCTTTGAAGTAAATTCCTTACTGAGTAACTATTTACAGGGAATATGGAATTTGTTGATGATCTATTAACTTTTGCTGATCTTGGTCACCATTTGAAGTCTCATGGATGCCATGTGGCTAACCTTTCATCATTGGATTTTTCTGTCAAAAATGGAATTAGTGGTTCTATCAGAAGTTTATTAAGAAAGTTTCTAATGGTTAGTCTGGATGTAAGTGTACTGATTGACATACCTCTATTCATATGCAACTTGATACTTAAGATAGCGTGGCTTAAATTCATACATCATCTCATGTCAAAGAAATTCACATTTTTTGAATAAATTTTTGTTTGAACAGGCGGCTGATATAGCCGTCTTAGCGTCATGGTATTCCGAGCAAGGGAACTATGAGAACCCAGTAGTTGTGATTATAGAAGATCTGGAGAGGTGCTGTGGTACTGTCTTGTCTGATTTCATCCTAATGTTGAGGTATAGTATCTGATTTACTCTTACAAAATCCACCAGGATTTCCAACATACTTGTATCCTTGTTTATTCTGTGAAGGATGATGATTGAATTTGCGATTACATGGCCACCTCTGCTGGCCGTTTAGGTTCTCAATACTGTTACTTTCTGTTGACATTCTATAGCACCAGTGCTCAGTACCCGAGCATTTGATGCCATTTAAGAATTTTTGCAAAATATTTTTGTTTAGACCACAACATGGGGATGATTCTGTCATTTAATAACAATTCAATACTCATATAATTTTGGTGAAACCATTATAAGTATTCAGGAACCAGAAGTCAGACTACAAAGCAAAATGTTTTGGCTTACTCTTACAATCTAATGCACTATGTTTGTATTACTCAATTTGAACTAGAAATATAGGTTACACTTGAGGCCTCTATCATATGCAAAATATTTTTCCATACCTATAGAAATTTGATCCGGTAGCTAAGAATCCTGTTTACCAATATCACTACTGACTTGAGTGTAACAGGATTAAAGATCAAGAAGTTTCCCAATTTCCCGTTTGACAACGTAAAGTTCATCTATATTATCTACTGAAATGGGTTGCAGCCCCATCTCAGGACTTAGCTAGGCCTTTATTTGTATGTCAATACTTCAATGGTGATAAGTTGTGACAATCTTTTTAAGGACTACTTTCAGGTTTGCCCCACTTCCAGTTCCCAATGCTAATTCAGGACTGTCCGTTTGCAAGGGGAATTTAGTCTTATTTGAGTAATGTGAAATTAACATGAACCTTGAATATACAACATTACTCATTTGAGTTATAAAGCTTGTTGATGAACTATTTTTATATCTTTCTTAGTCTGCATATTAATCATTTTATTTTACAGACAGCCTTGATAGATTTATTTATTATTCATATATGTCAATTCCATTTTGGCTTACAAATGGTAATGACTAATCATTGTTCTGTAATCAGCGAATGGGTGGTTAAGATTCCAATGATTTTGATAATGGGAGTTGCAACAACTATTGATTCCCCAAGAAACATACTTTCTTCAAATGCACTCCAGTGCCTATCCCCTTGTAAATTCATACTGGGTTCTCCAGCTGAGAGATTGGACGCAATCATTAGTGCTGTTCTTGTCAGACGATGTTCTGGCTTCAGTGTTGGCCACAAGGTTGCAACTTTCTTGAGAAACTGCTTCTTGAGTCAGGATGGAACACTGTCCTCATTAGTTCGAGGCTTGAAGGTTGGTGTTGGGCTCTTTGTGGAATTTATTACTATAATTATTTGTTGTTTCAATGGAACAGAAGTTCCTGTAATTTGGTTGTCCATTAAGTTTCATTAAATGCTTTTTTTTAATCAACTGTTTTCAGATGGCAACTATCCTCCATTTTTCTATGGAGCCTTTAAGCTTCATACTCAAAGGTTTAAATTATGAAGACAACAATCAGGTGAAATTCTTCTTCCCTAGTGTAGTTCCTGTATATTCCTTTCGTCTAGTTATTCTTTTAGTGTTTTTCCAGTTTGTTAAGTCTTCACCCCCCCCCTAAAAAAATGGCTACACATGCTTTTACGATTTTTTCCCCTCTTCTTTGATTTTGATAATGTCTAAATAAAGCAGCACTCTCTAATCTTCACATCGACTCTCTGCCGTTCACCTTCAGCAGTGGCCATGAGTAGCTTGTCAATCAATCTGCATGACAGTAGCCGGTCTTTATCTATATGTATAAATATATTTATACATAGAAAACTGCTTAGCTTTTTTAGCCATTAATAATTCTTTTTTTGCTCTTATGTTTGACTTCTCTGTTCCTACCTCTCCCAAAATAATTTAAAATAAAATAAAATTGATTATTTATTAATAATTGCAGGTATTATGGAGTGGGAAACATGAAGCGCTATCAGAAGTAATGTTGAAGCGAGTTTTTGATCTTCCATCTTACACGAGGTAGTCAAAATAATTATCAATTTTGTATAGTTTCTAGAAGTGCTCCTTTATATTCTAACTATACAAAGAGAATGCTAATCTGAGTTATGCTGCTTCTTCTGATGAAAGGAACAAACTTGCTGAACCAAATGGTGAAAATTTGGATAAAGGTTTGTCAGAAATAAAAAGATCGCAGAATTTGTGGAGCTCTGTGCTTTTGGTGAGATGTCAAACTCTTCGTTTTCTTCATTTGTGATGTATCATAGCTTCTATTTTGTAGATATACCAGTATTAGAGTTCAAGAGTAAAAGATTTGTTTGAACAAATGATTTGTTTTATTCTTGTCATAGTACAGACTAGTGTTATAATGGCTTCAGTTGTTAGAGACTAAGCTGGTTTTGCCAGTTATACAGTAGAGTCGAAAGTAGAGTTCGGCCTTCAAGTTGATAGTCAATAACATGGACGAAGCAGAAAAAAGTACTTGTCGAAGACTGTTGACACTTGCCACTTCCTATCACAAAAGTTAATGGAGAACTTGTGCATCCTACTGGCAACATTTTATTAATCAGTGACAAAGTAATAAAAACTGGCAGTTTAATACTAAACCATTTTCCACTTTGGATCTACTGATCTCCAAATCTTTGTACATGAGATTTTCACCTCATACGGCTCCTCGAAGGTCACAAATAAATCTAAGGACCCGTTTGCTTTATTTATCTTGCATTTGGGTGGATTAGTATACCACATCCTATTCTTATTACCTTACCAAAGCTAAACGTGCTTAATATTTTGCACGACAACAGCTTTTTACTTCATAATCTTTCTACATGAATTAAAAATAGGTTATCGATAACATGCATGACCTTTCCTGCTCTGCAACATCGGTTGCTTTTTCTAGGGTGATATATGTTGGATATGTGTTGTTATGACTGAGGAATTCTTATTTCCTGGTATGAGTTTCATTCATTTTTTTCATCTCACTCAAAGTTGGTCCTTTCCTATAAAGCCATCAAGAAAATTTTGAATTCATAAATGTTACCTTTTGGTGGTCGTGAAAATCGATGGTGCTAAATTCTTGTCCCATGGGTTTGCCATATCAGATTGCTTTAGGCTTGTATATTCTAGCTTGTACACCTCCAGGTAGAAAATAAGATAAATTCTTGTTATCACATGTAGATGGTGAATTATGTTTGAGGTAGATTGACATGTTGGTGCTTTGAAAAGAATTTTTGTTTTTTGATAGATTAACTTTGTTGCAGTGTTTGTACGAAGCTGGAAAGTATCATAAAATCAGCCTGTTAGACTTGTACTGTGAGGCTCTTGATCCAGATCTATACGACTCTAGAGATTCTGATCTTCACTTGGACTTAGAGAACAATTTTAGAATGCCTTCAAATAATCAAAGTGTGGTTGGCCAACATCGTAACTTGCACATGGGTGGCTTCATATGTCAAGCAATCCGCAAGGTGAGGTAGGTTATGGATGTGTGCTTTGGGTTTATCAAAGGAATCTTCTTTGTTCAACCAACCTGCTGGGCTTGCTATGTGTTTATGTTGTAAACTTATTACCTTTTGCAGCAATTGTTTTATACTGGTGACATGACACTTATCCCTTTTATTTGGTGTATAGCACAGATTATAGGATGTGTTATATTTAGTATAATTCAAATGTCATATATTCAACTATATAACAAATATACAAAAAATCCATGCCTCAAACACCAAAAAAGGAAAAGAAAAGAAGTGTGGCAACTGAATTGAAATGGAAGGAGTTTACAATTATGCAGCTGTATGAAACTTTCATGGGGGATATCTTTCATAGTTAAATCATTGTTGTCTCTATGTATTTTCATGAGATGTGGTTTTATGATAATTCATTGCTTTGCAAATTGCAAAGCATTTTGCGATTGATAATTTTAGAGTTGATTAAAGTAAATTTATTGATTTATTTCGACTATAACTTATAAATTATGCTTTAAAAACATGATACTGAATCTAAATCCTGTAATATGATGCTACAAAAATACTGAATTTTAGTTTCTCAGGGATTTATCACCAGTAGCATTGTGCCAGTTGCTTGGGAGCTTGGAAAAACTTAGTGAGGGCGTCAAAGAGGTATGATCTTATTTAATATATTCTTTAAGTTGATAATTGTTTAGAACGCCTTTTACCTTTTTCACTTCTTCGTGTTGATAATTGAAGGTTGGGGTGCTTATGAGAATATGAAATTTCTTTCCCTGGATTTTTTTTTATCTTCTGTTTGGTAGAAGGAAAGGTATGTAGGAACTAGAAAGAAGAAGGAAGAAAAAGGTAGGAGTGGAAAGTGGTTTTTCTTTTCAACTACAGGGTCAGCATGAGCAAAGAAGAAGAGGAACGTGGTCTTCTTCGGTGGAAATCAAGGGAAAGGTGGACGCTTGTTTAGACTTTTTCCTTCAATCAATATTTTCCTTTAACCTATTAGCCCGTAGGTATAAACAACATCATTTAACCCATATTGAAATGTAGCTTCCTTCCTTTCAAGGATAGCTATCTCTGTTACCTTTCTTTTGTCTTTCATCCTTAACCCTAAGAAATGCAGTTTTGGACACTTGGTATGGACGTAACATGCTACTAATTATTTTTGCAACAAATGGGTCTCAAATATGTGGGGAACCACTATATATATATGTTTCAATTGTATATGTATCTATAATAATTACCCTCCCTCTTATTCCTAGTCCTCTAATAAAGCATTTCTTCTATCTGTCTTTAACAATTTTACTTGTTTGACATACGAGAATGACATATTTTAAAAGGTATTTGGGCAAGAATTTAAGGATTTTCCAAAAAGTTCTCAATGCATCTTAATGAAGAATATTATTTTATAAACACATCGATAAATGTTGGACAAGGTATCTAGGAGTATCCCGGAGTATATGTAACACTCCAGTCCCACATAGAAATATATGGGAAAAATTTGTTTGTATATAAGGAATCAAGTTAATAACAATAGTACCTTCAATTATGACCTTTTAGATGAGTATGTGAGGCTGTGATGGACTAAGATGACCCAAAAATATATTATTGGGCTAGTGTTTAAGGCTTTATTTGGATGGATTTGATTCGATTCGAACTTGAGATTTGACCCGAGTTGTTTCATATGGTATTAGAGCTGACTCTCGAAAGCTAAGGTCAAGTCATCCGATCGAGTTGTCGGAGATGGGGACACGAAAGCTGATGGTGTCATCCCACAATGGAGAGAGGTCCAAAGGCGGGGACACAAAGTCAACCGATATTATCCCATAATGGTTAGAGAGGCAAATATTTGTGGACCGTGTGTGTGATCGGTTCTGACGAGGACGTCAAAAATTTAAGTAGGGGAGTTTGTAACACCACAGTCCCACATCGAAAGATATGAGAAAATTTTGTTTGTATATAAGGAATTAAGTTACTTACAATAGTACTTTTAGTCATGATCTGTGGTAGGCTAAGATGACTTAAGAATATACTATTGAGCTATGTTTAAGGTCTTATTTGGATGGATTTGATTCGATTCGGACTTATTTGACCCGAGTTGTTTCAGTATGTGTTCATAAAGATTGCCACGGTACAGATCAGAGTGTTAATTTCTATACGTCTCGGCCAATGAGATTTGATGTATAACTTGGTCATAGAATTGTTACTAAATCAACTTTTATGTTGCTCTGGCGAGATATTCTTCTAAAACCAAACTTTAAGCTTTAAGATTAGGTCCTTGATTCTTTTGTTAGTTGTTGGTTTTCTAATATATAATCATAAGGTATTCCACAACTTGTATATGAAATACCAGGCTCTATTGGAGCAAATTTACCAATTTAATATATGTTACATTGCATGTGTCAAGCAGTTTCTCTAAAGCTTAATTGATTAGAGAATATACTCCACAATGTATATCATGTTTAACACTCATGCGTGGTCCTCGTTACACATGGAGAAAGAAACCACAGTTTGACTATTGGATGGTATATTATTAATTTTAGATAAAAGAAGGATTTTATTATGATAGAGAATTCATATTCAGTATTCTATCGTATATAAACATATTAATAATTCTTAAAAAATATTTAATAATTTTCAGATGAGTAAACAGTTCATTTTCCATGTTAGCTAAAAAGCCTCAATGTGGCGTGTAAAACATGGCAAGGAAAAATCTACATATATCTAGTTCAACTTTTCTTGTAACTCTACTTGTTAAGGCAATAGGATTTTCTTTAGTGAAATAAACTTAAGTTCAGGTTGCAAGCTATTTCTATACTATTCCCATGATAGTATGACTGCTACTTTGAATAGACATAGTTCCCTTGTGTCTTGGACAATTTTATTTAAATAAAGATATTTTACTATTAATGCATAAAAAAGGAAAATGTTATAAGCTTGTCATGTTGTATAAAGAAAGTTGCATTTTATGTTGAGATACCTGCAACCAAATAAAGTGGGTATAGGTATCTAAGACTGTATTAGCTTTGAAGATTATTATAAACCTATCTAAAGAAGGAATTTTTTTATTGACTGGAATCTGATACACAATGTACCCCCCCTAATTATTTTTCTCTAAGGATCCTGAACCAACGATTTGAATAGAAGAAGTAGAGGTGTAAAAAGGATTCTTTTCATGCAAGAGGAACCCAACTATGATTTTAGAGAAATGATTCCTATATTAATTTGGACTTGGAGTTTGAGGCAAATTCTATTCTATTCCATACTATTTTGTTTCAAGTAAACCCTTCATAATTTGTCACTTCATTTGTATCTCGGGGCTAAAAGATAATTTATGGATTAAGCATTAAACAGCAGATGTAGCTGTTTTTATCTTATTGTGTTGCTCTATTCTGGGATTTGTCTACTTCCAATATTTTAATGTCCTATAGCTCTGTCTTATGTTAATTGCTATGTTTCTCAACACTTTTTCCCCATTAGTTGCTTCAACATTGTTCAAGCAGTTTTCTTTTTTAGTCGTGTAGCTTACGCTTAATGCCAATGCACCGTGTATTAAATTGCTGACGCAAAGTCATTCTTATGACGTTTAAATATTGGCATGTCTTAGATCCATGAGAAAGTGAAGGAGTTACAGTCTCTGTCAAAATTTGACTGCAACAAGAACTTGAAGCAAGAATTGACAGACATATCCAGGTGATTTTGTGCTTTCTATTTTACTTTGTGGTGAAATTATTATGGTATGTGTTTTACTGAGGTTGGATTCAGAAGTAGTGATTGACGTAGTCATGACCAAGGATGTTATTGTAATGTACATCAATTGTCTCTCCATCTCAAGTTTATTGATGTTACAGGAGACATACAACTCGAAACAATATAAACATAGAAAAGGATGTAAAAGCGTTAAATGAGAAAGCTGCTGCTTTGATATGTAGCATGGTAAGGTAAATTTCCACTCTCTCATATATCCTCATTTTTCAGCCACCATTTTTGCGTCTGTCTGTTCAATAATACAAACATGGCTCCTTCAAATGCATATCCTATTGCCTTTCAGTTTGGATGTCTCTTAATGCTTTACATTCCTTGATAGGACACTGCATTTTGTCAATAAGTTTAAAACGATATGAAATTATCACCTTCAATTGATTTAATTATTCGAGTTCTTAAGCTTCAGTCTGTAAAGAAAAACTACTATTCTAGTTGCTTCACGGTGTATATTCTCGAAGCAACATGAAAATTGTTCCTTTCAACCGGAAATCGTCTTTTCACAAAATGAATTTGTTGTGCTACATTTGTTGCGTGCTATATTTTGTCCCTAATTTTTCTTATGAATCAGGGATTATATGCAGCCCATTGAGCGTGTGACGTTTCATGAAATTTTCTGCTTTAAGAATGTTGACAAACTTCAGTCTGTAAGTTTACTTAATGTCTTTATCTAGTCAACTTGTTTAAGCTTTCTTATATGACAAAAAAAAGTACAATCAAAATCAGATAGCTATGTTGTATGACAACACAATCTTAAGAGACTGCTAGATGTTGATCACTTGATCTCATTCATGCATTGAAATAGAATTTCATGAATATCTTATCATATTAGTAGTTGTAGCTCGTAGATACTATTGATTTTCGTTCTGCCCTAGCTCATTTTTTAAAGGCACCCTGGCTATACAAGTGTCCTGATTTATATTATCAAAGGCAGCTAAGTATTTGAGTATGAATTGATAGGTAATGGGATTGTCGGATAAGATTTAGAATCTGCGTTCCTACCGCTTAGTGTTGAGTTTACCGTTGAAAATTACCTCCCACTTTACTTTTGTTTCTTTAATGCTTTGACTTTGGTCTTAATCAATCTCGTAATTTCTAAGGGGGGTTCCATTAACATTAAGAGCAAGAGCAAACAACGATGAGAAGGATTATCAATCTAGTTGAGGAGATCGATGAACCTTGTATTGAAGATCAAAGTAAATTTAGTAAAAGTTCCATGTGGGAAGGAAGAAAGTGTTGAACATGTGTAGGTTGCATTGTCGATAGTGAAACTATTACTTGATAAAAACTTGGCCTTGATATAGATCTGGCTAATGAGAAATACATGCATTCGCTTGAACCCAAGTAATTTAGAACTGGGATATAATGATTTGAGAAGGTGTTGAACATGTGATTATTATTTTTTAAGATATATTTAACCAAGATTGTAACTAAGTTGAAAAATCTTAGGAAAAGTATCTATACTACCTCCTCCTTTTTTGAGTTATATCTATTCTATAAATGTATGGAACTGCATGATACTACCTCTGTCCTGCAAAGAATATCACAATTGGTTATTTACACAAAATTAAGGACGTCAATTTTGAAAACTTGAATGCTATTTCTTATATACCATTAAGACTCCAAATGGACACATGCTATTGTACATAGAGTGGGTCTTTTTGCACTATGATTTCCTTGATTTTTGGAAGAGTGACTATCATTTTAGGAAAAATATAAAATGCAGTTGTGACTTTCATTGCAGGATGGAGGGAGTATCTATTATGAAATGCTACTATGGTAGCACTTGTCTTGGTCTTTTTAGTCCATGCAAATACTAATGGCATTGTATCATTGAATTTCATATCATGCTTCTTACTTTAAAATGGTTTGCACTTTCCAAGAATGTTCGGCTACTTACTATTTTCTGGAGAACAAAGAAGTTGCAAAAATATTCCTAGAATCAACAACAGTAGAGCATAATTAATACTTCTCAATTGCAAGGACATTTCTAACCATGCTTGATGTGTACAGTGTGTAACAATCCCAATGTTACTGAGAACTGATCTCTCATGTTCATCTTTTTGCATGAAATTAGACTTTGATAGGTGACCCTAGAAGAAGAATCCAAGCTGATCTCCTGGAGTCTTACAAATTTCTCAAGTGTAGTTGTTGCAGGAAAAGTGGCAATACACCATTGCCATCTATGCATGATACCTCAATTATGTAAGAATTTTCATACTTCATTCTCCTACATGAAGCTTGTAACTGAAATAAGAATTGTGGTAATTATGTTTCTTTTTGATAGAAGCAGCCTTTCTTTTTATTTACATTTAATTTCTACAGAAAGTTTCCTTTACTGTAGTAGACCGGGTCTATCTTCAACAACACTACATTTTATACAGCTTGGGGAAACTCCTTTTTTATGGATTTGACCAAGTATGTTTATCATAAAAAGGAAAAGATATAGATGGTCCCTTAAATTGTTGATATATTATTACTCTAGTTTGAAAAAAATAATTTTTTAAATCCAAACTGCTTTTGTTTTTGGCTTTCTGATTGCCAATATAAGGTAATTGCAGCAGGATTCTTTCTGTAGTTGATCCCCATCAAGCAGTCACCACCATTAAAATGTCTCTGTCTGTCAGTATCCGCTAATTAAAAAAGCACTAGCCATAAAGTACTAGAATCTAGAATTCATCTCAAATGAAAATGTATGGTTCTCATATAGTTTCTGTTTCAAAACTTCTTAGTTGGCTGCAGGTTAGTTTACAAATCAATTAAGCTCATAAATATGAATAGCTACCCCCCCACCCCCCAACCCAAAAATAAAAACCCCTCCACCAAAAAGGAAAACTGAAAGAAAAAAAGTTCAAATATAATGTTGTCTACTTTCTTGACATGGTGTTTGCCAGTGTGGGTGCTTCACAAGTCTGCACTCTCGATAAAACGTTAATGGATAATTTGGGTTCGTAAAGAGGACAGAGTTTATAAGTTATGCTTGAATTTATTGTCAACACGGTGACTAATGTCTATGCTATTGTTTGCTAGCTAAAAAATTTTAAGCTTCACATGCAACCCTGTACTCTTATTAATAAAACGTTGATGGTTAATTTGGGTTGGCAAAGAGGACAGTTTTTAAGTTGGGCTTGAATTTATTGTCAACAATTAAACTCCGGCTCCTTGTTCTCCAATGTAGACATTTTAAAGAGACGCACACTCACATACATGAATGTTAATTGTTAATTTTGGTGTTAGAAGCAGATACTATTTTCAGTGAAGTTACTATTATGTACTCATTATGACATCATCATGTGTGACCATATACAGTTTAAGAATTAAATCAACAGCGATAGAAAGATTCATGTTCTTTCTCCTTCATATTCAATTTCAAACTGAATTTTGAAATCTTAATTAAAACTTGTGCGTCCTGTTCATCTATTGTCATAGGTATGCCTTGGCTCAAGAGTATGGCGACCTTATCAATCTCCATGACTGGTATAATTCTTTCAAAGCTGCTATTTGCCCAACTATTAAAGGGAAGTACAAGTTGAAGCATTCACCATCACCGAAGAAAAGAAAGCATGCCATTGAACCTCAACACAAAAGTGAAGCATCACTTCAGTATCCTTCTGCTCTCTGTTTCAGCATCCATTTCCTGCTTGCCATGCATTGAAAATTTGGACACTGTTTTTAGTCGTACAAATTTGCTGTTAGAACTTAGAAGGGATCACGATGTCAGTCAACATTTTGCCCCTCCCCTTATCGCATGTTTAGATTATTTTTTCAGTCCCTCCAAAATTCTTTATTTTTGACAGCGTGGAACCTTGATAGGGGCCACATTTTTCATTTTGCTGTCGGTGCATTTAGTTTTACTTCCACACGACTGAATCATCTCACTAACTAGACTTGCATGCTTTGTCTAGTACTGTGACATAATGACATGAGTAGTTATCATATATGATTATAGGAACCATTATTGCTAAAGCAGGTATCGTTTAATCCCGGGGTGGCATACAATTATTAAACACAGAAGTAAAATATTTAGGATGCCCCATTTGCTCTGGCATTAATTAAATCAGCTCTAGCAGTAGCATCGGCCTCTATTTTGATTTCCAGTCTTGCAATAAAGGTTCTAGCAACATCTCTTTAGGCCCATGAAATTCTAAATGATGGGGTTGAAGTAATATGACCTTTGTACTTTTAACTCAACTGGCTATCGAGATATAATTTTTGGGAGTGGTTAGCATGAAGTGAATTTCATGTTAAGTTCACCAATAATGTGTTGATACGCATGCGGAGAGATCACCCTTCCGCCTGTATGTCAGCACGGTATTGGGCATGAAGTTAACTTATCATGAACTTCATTTCATGCTAACCGAATCCGAACTATTTGGTGTCCTGGAAATTTATGCATGCATACAGCTTGATTGATTGTTTGAAGTCTTTAACCATAATTCTTTAGAGCACGGTTCTGCAGGGCAGTCATGGAGCTCCAAATTACAGGGCTGCTTAGGATGCCTAGTAAGAGGCGCCCTGATTATGTGCAGAGAGTGGCTTTCGGACTGTAACACTTCTAGATTTTGAAGAGGGGTTTGATTCAGATCTGTTCTGTTCATTATACCCGTCCCCTTTTTTTGGTGATATTGATATTTCCCAGTGTAGTTTTTTTCAGGTCATTAAAGAAACAAAATTTTTTGCTCCCCAATGCTTATATATCTAAGAGATGTGGGATGATTGATTGCAAATATTATATATATTTTTGTGGATTATAATCTCAAGACTATTGATCTTAAAATTAAATAATTTGTCACATGTTTGTTTTTTATGAGATTATTCACGGATAATTTAAATTAGTTCTATGTTATGTTTGTTTTGTCTAGAATTATTTAAAGAATTGGATAAAAACTTACCGTTTGGATTATCATATTTTTACTACTAATACAAATAAGATGCATCCGTTTTTTTAAACAAAGTTAAAAGGTTAATTTTGTCCACAAATATTTAGTAGTATTATAATACCTAGTTGAGTATGACATTAAATAGTTTTTGCTTTCAGGTCATTTTATTATTATGCGACAAATAATTTCAAGTTTATTTTTAAAAATAAATAACAGACTAGTGATTAATAGTCTAATTTTAAGTATAATCCTTGTAAACAAATATAATTTTAGATTATAGATGAAAATTACATGAAAATTTTAACTATCCAATTGAATGTTAAATACAATATGAAAAAAAGAAGATATTTTTACATGAAAACTGTCGTTATAGATCCTATAGCGACGATTTTTACCATAAACCGTCGCTATACATTTATAGCGATATTTTTTATGTGAAAATATTAAAAAATTATATAAAAATATCAATTTCCAAAAATAACTCCACTCTTTAGAACAGTGGTGACGGGTAAAAAAATTCAAAATTTTTACACTGACATGACACGGTGTTGTGCCCGTGGGCCGTGGGCCAGTTTCCCTTAGAAGTTAGAAGGTTGATATTATGACCGTCCATTAGTCTTTCCAATATGATATGTATTAGTAAAAACAAGGGTCCTTTACATAAGTATACAACAAATAAAAAGTATTTACAAGAAAAATGCATCAACTAAATAATTACAAAAATAGTGTACTTAGGACTCATATTATAAAAATAGTACAATTCACATTAATTAGGAAACCTAAAATCAAGGAGAAATAACTGTTAATAATTCAAATTCAAATTCAAAATTTTGAAATCTAACAACAAAAACAAATTCTGATCCAGGAACATCATGAACTTTATTCATCAAAAGTATTTATTTCCTCACTATAGAGAGTGACTTTGTAGAGAGAGAAAAGTATCCGAAAATGGCCAAGTCGCTGATTCTTCCGCTACACCACCGCTACACCGCCGCGAATCTCCGTTGTCCAAAACGCCAAGAAGAAAAAAAAGATTCGCCACCCGCCGCCGCTAGATCGACTCCGCCACCACCACCGCTATCTCACCGGAGTTGCTATTCTGATTTTTTTTGACGATTTGGTTACCCACAAAAATTAAAATGGTTACCTTTATACAAAGTTTGGCTACCAACTGCATCACATCCAAAATAAAATTGGTAATAAAATAAAACTGAATTGGTTACCTTATCGGAAGGTTTGATAACCAACTGCATGAAGTTTGTTTACCAACTGCATCACATTCAAAATAAATTGGTAACATAATAAAACAGAATTGGTTACCTTCATACCAAGGTAACCAAACCTTGATAACAAGGAAACCTTCATATTAAGATTCAGTTACCTTGGTATGACTGTTTGGTAACCAACTGCATGAAGTTTGGTTACCAAACTGCATCACATTCAAAATAAATTGGTAACCTAATAAAACTGAATTGGTTACCTTCATACCAAGGTAACCAACCCTTCATACCAATGTAACCAAACCTTCATAATAAGGTAACCAAACCTTCATAACAAAGAAACCTTCATATTAAGGTTCGGTTACCTTGTTGTGAATGTTTGGTTACCTTGGTATGCCTATTTGGTTGCCAACATATTACCTTCATACCAAGGACCCTAAAAAGGAACAATTACTTTTTAAGGTTTGATTACCGGTGGAGTTGGAGAACGGATCGGTGGTGGAGGGGAAGCAACGGGTGGTGGAGGGGCCTCCATCGCGGCCAGTGGCGGGGTCTCCACCGACGACCACCTTGGATCGATATGGGGGAGGAGGAGAAAGGGGGCGGGAGGAGGCGGAGGAAGAAGGGGAGGGGAGGGGAGGGGAGGGGAGGGGAGGGGTGGGGGTGGGGTGGGGATAAGTGGTCACGCCCCTCAAGCCAGCCAGAGGGAGGAAGTCCATGCCTGGAGCGTGCGTAATGAAGCTGTATGGTGAGCAAAGCCCCGAGCACAGCAATATGCTAAATGGATCTCTAATATCTACCAAAAATACGAACCAAGACAGAGCATCTATACACTCCGACGGCTAAAAGGAGTATGACATGGATACATCATGGGTGAACCAATACCAATGCCGTCTAAGGGTACCAACCGGTCTCAAGTGTGACATAAACCACACATACAACATGACCGAACTCCCAGTAAACACCCTTGACGGGTAAGTACAGCAGTAGGATGCTGACCGTAGGGTCTCTGCTACAATCATAGGTACAATGGTACGACCTTCTCTAAGAGCTCTCACAGCCATGATAACACCAATGTCTATCTCGTCCATATATCGTGGCATATAGACATATGACAGTACGCATAGCATCAGTACATCGACTTTGGCCAAAGACCACTCTGCGTCGCAATCCTGTGAGAGTCATGAATCGTCTACTCATTTCTTCCAAAGCCAGATACACGCAAGGTCTGTCTGAAGGCAACATCGTCAAACGTGCATACTCCTCCAAAGTAGGAGTCAACTCATGGGTACCAAATTGGAATACCTACCTATCCAGTAGCCAATGCTCTAGCATCCCATCTACAAACCCTGCGGGAACCTGAAACATCAATAAAGTCATGGTATGCTGCAACAGCTGATCTACAGTCACCCTGTCTGGTGGTGACATGCTATCATACCATGATTGCATACCCAATACCACAACTGACGGTGGGGTATGATCTATATGGCTAACGGTCGAAGAAGACATCTGTACGGGCCGTGTCATAAGACCATCCAAGGGTCAATGCTGAATATCTCTGGACAAACATACATATGCATAACATGATACATGAATAATAGATAATGGATGGCAATATGATATAGGGAATGAAAAAATGGTGCATACATTCCTAAGTATATCATCATCTAATACATCAGCTCTGTACAGCTATAAATACAGGGAAATGGGGCACAGACGCCCTACAACTAACAGATGCCTATCAAAAGACATAGCGAGAATGGGGAACAACCACACAATATCTAACAGAGGCCTATCAAATGATATAACGAGAATATACATCAGAAGAAGACCAGGGTCTCGATGTCCACATCCTCAATCCTGTCCACCTATAAAGAGGAGGATCTGTGCCGGTAAAACCAAATGGGTCGTATGAGGGGCCAGCACTTGTGCTGGAAGGAACAAATGACTCCGCCTCTGCTGGATCTTTGCCCAAATACCGAATAAATATATGTGCCTGGTCCAATTGCCGGATCAAACTATCAATCTGGGTCACATGAGTCGGAGCTCGGACACAAGCTACCCAATCCATCATCATCAAGGATCCTGGAACCATATCCCCTATAAACTGTGTGGCGCGGGACTGGGCTGCAATAGTGCGAGGGAACCACCACCGCTAGAACAGTCTCCTGAGTACATGGACCCTCTGATAATGCAAAACCGTCAACCCCCAACAATGGGATATCAGTGACGGGTGACTGTGATACGGGCCAATGACGCCTAGCAGGAGGCAAGATCGGTATATAGATCTCCTTTGTGGTGCTCCTAATAGCACGCTCTCCTAAATAGAGCTCCCAGCCTCCATCTGTGAATAAAGGAAATCTCCTGGTGGAAATCAAATACCCGACTCCAGTCGGGTGTCCATCCTCAAAGCCGATGGTCAAATGTTCCCCTGAGTAGGGAATCAATATGATGGCGTCAACTGTCAACAACTCCAGCTGCATACGGCAGTGAGTAAATCCCTCAGCTACAGGGATCTCCGGTAAAATAGAATGGTGCCATCGTCGTCCTCGTTGATAGATATCTAAACCTAACACACTCACAGGATGCAAACATGGGAGCCTCTCTGTAGCATCCCCGAATCCGGGTCCCAAATCGCCGCGGATCCGGTATACTAATTCTATCACTAATGCGGAAGATATAAACATACATTGTTTATACATAAAACTTTTACACATCATTCCCAAGGTCTACAACCTTAACTTAATACATACCTTCAATATCTTAGAAGATTTACAATGCTATTTTTCATCAGAAAATTTAATAAATCTAACTGCAACGTAATTTAACCTTGCACTCTGACTTTGCCTCTGTCCTTATTCAAGCTTTCATCTTAATCTGAAAATTTTATCATGATATAGCAAGGGTGAGCAACAAATTTGCCCAACAAGTTTTACATACAATAAGGATATATATCATGATTGAAAAGAATGAATAAGCTTTCAAGTTTTCAATAATATAATAATTATGAAATAACATGAATCAAGTTTCAATGATTGAATGACTGAACCAATAATATTGGATGTCAACAATTAACATAAACAAGTTTAACTGAAACCTATGGTAATGAAGGTGATCAGCCTTTCATACCTGATGAACATAAATAACATGCACAATGTGCGAATCAATAAATTATTGGCGTGGTATAATTAACAATAATTAACCACTAACATGCTTTGAATTAACAACTCAAGTTGAGTTAGGAAACTTGCCTGATTCGTTGACTACTGCTACACAATATAAGTTAACTTGTTTTGTAAGACCTATCAATTATAAGATTGATCTTTCAATCAGCATATCATACTTTGTATCATAATACAATTACTTAAGCCTTAATTTATCTAACACTTAATCAAATATTAGATAACATCTTAACACATTAGTATTATTATCATTTTATAGTGTTTAGATCCTTTACTAATATTATTAATCATTTAATAATATTTTAATCACCTTCTAATAATATTAATCATGTAATAATATTTTACTTATTTCATAAATATTAAAGGTCTCACACATTTTAAGATGCAAATATTTTACATCTTGAATCTTAAACCATTTAAATTTCATTTCAGAAATATCTTTTAACTCTACTCATAAATTCGGAGTTTAAACAGCTAATGTATAGCTTTTATAATAAAAATCAATTTACTATATTATTTCTTTAATTAAAATGACTTTTACATCAGTTTGTCCGTTCATTAGTCAACATTGACCGTTGCCTCATATATAAAATTTTTATCTCGCTAACACATTCGCTTTATTTTTCTTTTTACGATTATTCGCATTTTCACTTCATATTTATAAATATATATATTACGTTACATAAATCTTAGCTCAAAAACTTCATTTCGAGCACCGAAAACCTCAAAATATCATTTTTATGATTAATACAATATTTCAAAGGATTTACATTCTTTGTTGCACCACAAAATAATTTTTATAGGCAACTATATATTTTTTATTATTTTACTTAAATATGTAATTTATATTTATTACATATTTTTATTGCTTTATTTATGCCTGAAAGAAAGTTTCTCGGCATAAAATATTACATATAGTCAAATTACACCTCATAAGACTTTATTAGATTTATTATGACTTATTATTATGACGGAACGCGATTCGGAACGGCGAACGTCAAAATCGCTCGACGCGCCGACGCTCGGCATTCGCTCAAATATTAATCCTGACATGCTTGTTTGCCCATTTATGAGGAGAAAGGGGGGCGGGAGGAGGGGGATGGCGGTGGGAGGCAGAGGGAGGTGGTGGGGCGTGGGCGGGGGAGGAGAAGGGAAGCGGAGGAAGGGGAAGAAGAAGGCGGTTACTCCATTATTGATGTTGCCATTTTTTTTAGTTAGCAGAAGAGAGAGAAAAAGATAGTTTATGGTAACGTCAGAAACGGAATGGGATTGCATGTTGCAGTTGTTATAGATAAGGAGAGAGAAGAAGCCCTAAATTAAAGAATCCTAATTGAATATTAATTCCTTAAATTAAGGAATCCTAAATGCACTAGAATATGTAAATAAATATGAAAGCGTATTAGTTGCATAAAATTTTATGAGGGCACTTTCTTTGTAATTATTTTTAAAAATGTAATAGAAATGTAATTGTTCCTAAAAACAAAATGGGGCACTTATTGTCGGTGGCTAAGCTTGGTCACCATCCCATCAAATAATAGACAATTTTACTTGGCTCTTGCAAAATTTTACAACAAGATGGCTTACCTAACATAATAACAATTACTCATGATTAAGCAACCCACAAACGGTGTATCAACCCCACAAATTATTGTCCTGACTAGCAACATGGGTTGGCCTTGTGCCGTTTGAATTAAGACTAAAAGACAAAATGCACCCCAAATTTTACATCTTATTTACCTGTGCACCCCAAACTTAAAAAGTGTCTAAGTACACCCCATACTTAATTATACGTGATAAAAAGCACACTTTTACCAATTAGTCGGTCAAAAGTGACCGGTTGTGACCGGCTAAGGCTTGTCTGTTTATTACAGAGGGGGTAATATTGGTAATATGCATAATTAAGACTTAAGAAGGTATTTTGACACCGGTTATGTACTTATGTTGGTTATCAGACCAAAATCCCCAAATAAATTTGCTTAGGGTTCGCGATTCGTGAAGGAAAAAATGGGGGATTCTCAATTCTTGAGGGATTCGGTCGACAATAACGTTTATGGAGAGAAGGGAGTCCCAGAATACAGTAAGTGATTCTCGATTCGGTCTGTTATTTTTTAGTGTGTACTTTTTGTAGTTTAGTGACTTCCTTTTCTTTGTTTATTGTGTTCTGTAGTAGTTTGAATAGGATTGTTGCTTTTGTAGTATTTGTTTTGTAGTGGTCCTTTTTATGCTCTGTTCTCCCGATTAAGGGTAGTGGTCCCGATAGTGGGTAGTGGTCCACACGTTTAACTGGTAGTGGTCCCTTTGTGTTTGTGGTTGTGCAGGCAATAAGGAATTTTTTCAGTCAAAATTTTCCATGGTGGACACTTTAAGATAGCCCACATAAGCAGTGGGTGGGAAGGTACATTCAACTATTTTGATTTCTGTCATCCTGATTACATCTCTTTACTTGATATAGCCGAAATGGGCAAGCAGTTGGGATATAAAGTTAGACACTTGAAGTTCCAGTACAAGACACCTGCAACTAGTATGGATAAGGGATTATGGGAGTTAGAAAATGATGATGATGATGTTATGACAATGTGTATGCTTATCCCTGCTAGTAGGCTAATTGAAATATATTTGGAGGTGATTAGACCTATTGGAGCATCAATTGACTTGCATTATGAAAGAGAGTCAACTGATGAAGATTATGTGGATAGTTCTGGGGAAGAGTCTTCTGAGGATGAAGAGGATTATGACTTAGATGAGGAGGATAATGATAGGGCAGAGGGTGATCGGGCTGGTGGTGAATCTGATGCTGGGGCAATTGAGGGTGGGGCAACTGAAGCTGGGGCAACTGAAGCTGGGGCAAGAGACAAAGGGAAGGGAAAACAAAGGGAAGGGAAGGGTGCAAGACAGAAAGGCAAAAGAAAACAAACTTCAAAAACCCAGAGTACACAAGAAGAATCACATGAACCAGGATTTTCATCCTCTAACTATGATGAATCTGATGTGGAAAGGATGCCTAGAAGAGATGAATTTGATCCTGAAATACATGACTTACATGAAGAGCTGCAAACAAAATTTAGGGAAGGTGTCATAGAGGATCCTGAGTTTGAGTTGGGAATGACATTTAACAATGTCACTGAAGTGAGGGCAGCAATCAGAAGTCATGGCATCAAACAAGGAAGGAAGATTTATTTCAAGAAAAACCTGTCAAATAAGATCCAAGTAAGGTGTGTGCAGCCATGTACATGGTACTTTTATGCTGTAAAGGTGCAAAGAGAGCATACATTTAAAATAACTAGGTTACAGAAAGTGCATACTTGTTGCAGAGAATGGGATAATTATTGTATAAATGCAGAATACATTGCCAAAAAATATGAAGATGATCTTCGAATGAATCCTACATGGGGATTAGATCAGTTTCATAATAAAGTGGTTGCAGATTTGGATATTGGGGTATCAAGGAGCCTAGCATACAGAGCTAAGAAGAGAGCAATGAAAAACATTGAAGGAAGTGCTGAGGAGGAGTATGGACTGGTCTTGGACTATGTTGTAGAGCTTAGAAGAGCCATGCCTGGTAGTACTTGTATTTTGAAGAGAGCAGAACCAGAGCAGGGACAAGACTTGGGCATATTTTTGAGGTTTTATGTTTGTCTCCAACCACTAAAAGAAGGATTCAAATTGGGGTGTAGACCACTGGTAGGGCTTGATGGATGCTTTCTCAAAGGATCGTATGGGGGTCAGTTATTGACTGCAGTTGGTGTTGACCCTAACAATGGGATGTGGCCAGTTGCATGGGCCATTGTTGAATCTGAGAACACTCAATCTTGGGTGTGGTTTATGAACTTGCTGGTGGAAGATATTGGTGTTGCAAATGATGGAGGCTGGACATTCATTTCAGATAAGCAAAAGGTAAAAATAGCTTTTGGTGTTTTATTCAATTATTACACCCAATAGTATGTTTCTGATTACTTACCTTCCTTTGTCTCCAGGGTTTGATTAATGCTTTAGAAGATGTGGTCCCTGTTGTTGAACACAGACATTGTGTAATGCATTTGTACAGGAACTTTTGGCAAAACACAAAGGTTCTGGATTAAGAAAGTTGCTGTGGAATGCTGCTAAAGCCACAAATCCTTATGTATTTTGAAGGGCAATGGAAGTGCTAAAAAGACAAGATAAGAGTGCATATGAATGGTTAGCTCCTAAGTCACATGCTCAGTGGAGTAGGTCTCATTTTCAGACAATATGCAAAAGTGACATGTATGTCAATAACCATTGTGAGGTATTTAATAGCAAAATTCTTAAGTCTAGAGCCAAACCAATAATAGGGTGTCTAGAAGGACTTAGACTATATTGCATGAATAGGATTGTTAAAAGGAGGGAAATGATGGTGAAACATAATGGTGTTGTGTTCCCTAGAATAGCTAAAAATTAGAAAAATGGAAAGTTCAGTCAGGGGGTGGACTGCAATTGTGGTCAGGTGGTGGTGGTAGGTTTACAGTGACTATGACTGTTGGGGGTTATTCATTTTGGTTGATTTGGGGAATAGAACATGTTCTTGTAGGAGGTGGGACTTGTGTGGAATACCTTGTGCTCATGCTATGTCATACATTAACAAAATAGGCCAGGATCCATATGCATATGTACATGACTGTTTAACCAAGGAGATGTATCTAAAGGTTTACAGTCACAACATTGAGCCTGTCTTCGCGTTGACACAAGATGTCTATTGACATACGACTTCGCGTTATCATAATACCGGGTTGTGTACATCCACTTGCTGATTATATCTATGAGCATTACCCATATAATCTTGGAGTTTGGTTGAAATATAATTCTCAATTGGAGACAATCGAGATAATTATATGGCAAGAGAAGACTCACCATTGAAAAAAATAGGATATCAATCTTCTAGTTTTTCTTTGGGCTCTATTGGGTCGACCAAGGATGATTCTCAATTCATATGATATCTATTATAACTTAGATGCATGGTCTCCCATGTACGAAGGTTTCCTTGAGCATTTTTCAGAGATTTTATTTTATGAAACCGTTATTGACTGTACCTTTATGTAAGGTACCATTGTAAGGTGTTGTGGTCGAGGGCACCATAAAAGTTACATATGTTTGTATTAAAACTCACAGTATATGTGTTGTCGTATTTTGCACGACAGTTGTATTAAGGAAGTTTGTATTAGTTTCTGTACCATGTATTTGGCGACTCAGAATGGTGTGTGGACCTATTTTGGGGGGCGTCACAGTTGGTATCAAAGCTTATTAGGATATGGTCTCTAGTGGAGATCGGAGAATAGAACTACGAGGGGAGAGACGAGTAAATCATTCGCAAGTGTGTCCTACCTAAACTTATTTGTTATTTTATTGGTCGGTCAGAATATAGGGATATTATGTGGTATGTCAATTTCTTTAATTAACCCTTGTTTTGTGGCACTATTTGAGAATGACAGCTGAAAATGTTAACAATGGAGTGAATGAGACCGTTGAGACACCTCTAATCACCAACCATGATAACGTGATGTCAGGTAAAGAAGAAATTAGAGATATCCATATGGTGAGTGAAAAATTAATAGTTGCCACCTGAGCTAATCGCAGAGGTAGTAGCTGAGAGTGAGGAAGAAGAGGAACTTGAGGAGGATTTATTAGAAGAATTTTATGATCGAAATGTAGAATTGCAAAATCGTATTCATGAGTTAAAAGAGCAGGCTGAAGAACGACAGGCGGTCTTGGAGCAAAGGAATGCAACAATTCAAGATTTTACTACCCGATATGCGAGGCTTGAACAGAAGCTCTCTCTAGCAGAGCATATGATATTAGAGCTGAAATCTAATAATGTTATGGTCAAAGTTCTGATGAAAGAAGAAACAACTGAACAATGAGAATGGAGGATGCATGGGTAAAGCCGCACGACGCGTTGAAATTGTAGAAAAAGATGTCCGATCCAATAAGGCAAAAATAAATGAAATGGATTTCACTTTTTGGACAGCAATAGGGAGAATCCAACATTGAGTTCAGAATTACCCTGTGTAGAGCAGTCAGCCCCAATTCGATATGGATCGGAGAGTAATGATTCAAATCATGGATCAAGAGTGCGACGAAGCAATTGAGGGTGGAATGTACTCTATAGAGAAGTTAAGTCCAGCTGGACGATGACACCAAAGGCTATCCTAGACAAGTTAAAGTCAGCAGTTCAAGGGAGAGCATTAGTCGTGACTTCCCAAAATACAAGGAACCCAGACGAAGTTATCACGTGTTAGTTAATCATAAACTCTTGCGAAGTCTATACCTTATTAGATACTGGTTCTACAAATTCTTTTATTTCTTCTGCTTGTGTTCAACGTTTGAACTTGACCCTGAGAAATTAGACTTTGACTTATCTGTTGAAACTCCGATAGGAGAATTTTTCATTACATCCATTGTTTATAAATCTTGCTTGATTCAAGTGGGACCATCACAATACCTGTTGATCTCATCTCTTTAAAAATACTTGCATTTGACTGTGATTTTTAGAATTGATTGTTAACCACCTTATCATGCTAAAATTGATTGTTTCGTAAGGTCGTTAGTTTTCATATTTCTAACCAACCTTTTATGGTAATTCAAGCAACCAAACCACTAAAGTGAATCACTGTCATATCAAGCCATAAAGTCATTCGTTTATTAAAAAACGGAGTGTCAAGCTTTCTTAGCCCATGTCACGGATTTAAACAAAAATATGTCAGATTTGAATAATATTTTTGTTGTTAGTGAATTTTCTAACGTATTTCCTGAAGAACTTTCTGGCCTACCCCAGAGCATGAAATTGAATTTTGTATTGACCTTGAACCCGGTACAAAACTCCATATCAAATGGCTCCTATTGAACTTCAGGAGTTAAAAACCTAACTGCAGGAACTGTTAGACATCGGTTTCATCGTCCTAATACATCTCTTTGGGGTGCTCCTGTTTTATTCGTAAAAAAGAAAGATTGGAGTATGCGACTTTGCATCGACTATCGGGAGTTGAATCATGTCATCATAAAAAATAGGTACCCGTTATCTCGCATTGATGACATAAACGCTAGTTGCAAGGAGCTAAATTCTTTTCAAAGATCTATCTTCGTTCCGAATATCATCAGTTAAGATTAAAACTGATGACATTCGTAAGACTGCTTTCAGAACTCGGTACGGGTATTACGAATTCCTAGTCATGTCTTTTGGAATGACTAATGCTCCTGCTGTCTTCATGGATATAATGAACCGATTATTCAAGGAATATTTGAATCAGGTTCTATTTAGCTTTTGTTTAGACAAACATTATAAGTAAGGACAAGTGTGTTATCAAAGTGGTAATATATTGTGTGATGTTAAATTGTTAATTTAAATTACATAAAATTTTGTTATTTCATTTGGATTTGAAATCAAAACCGCATCACACCAATCATAACCAATCATAAGCGATTTTCTTGTGCGATTTTGGATTTGTCAAATCGTACCTAAGCAGTGTTGTTTGGGTTTTAAACCGTACCAAACCCCAAACCACACACGAAATTGTAGCATGCTCACCTCTAGTAAGGTGAGAAATTGCTTTGAGAATTTGAAGGAAGATGGAAAATTTTGCTACGTTTATGCAGTGAATAAAAGAGAGTGGAGATTGAAGGCATTGGAAATGTTCGTTTCAAACTTCATGATAATTCTGTGAAGAATCTTGAGAAGGTATGTTATGTCTCTAGTTGTGGTGAGAATCTAATTTCTTTGGAGAATTATCCTCACATGAAAATACATTTGTGGGTCAAGGAGATTCGTTGTAAGGTGTTCAAGGAAGACAAATTAATTCTTCAAGGTAGAAAGAATAAAAAATTAATTTGTGCGTTGAATGGACAATCTATGTGCGAAGACCAAGAAGGGCAATCATCGAGTGAAGTTCTGAGATGAAGTGTTTGGAAATTCGAGTCGAGGAAGGAATTTTTAGGTAACCCTCGAATACTATTATGAGAAGGAATCCTATTTTTAATAATAGTATTATTTTTAAAATAGTCTTATTTGTAGTAGGTATATTATTATGTGGACAAAATTAATGATCGTCATTGTAGTTGACACATTTTACTTATCGACCCACTAAACTTTTATAAATTTAAATTACCTTATTAAACTAATTAAAGTTTTGAAATTACATCATTCTGTTACAAAAATTAGACAGCCGGTTAATTTCATTCAATTTTTTTTCATCCATGGCAGAAAAAAGAAAAGAAAATACAAAGAAAAAATGACTTGACCAATCTGCCTAGAAAAAAATCTGTCATAAAAAAAAATTTCCAGCAACAATAATATTATTTTCTCTCTCTCTAGTCTTCTTCCTTTTTGCGTACCTTCATCGCCCAAAAATTTATCATTTCAATTTTCATATCAGAATTTCAAGTTGGTGATTCTCTCTAACAAGACTAAACTAGCAACATATTTGGACTCCATCTGCTATAATTAAAGGTAATTCCACAATATAAAAATTTGGGTTTTTTACAAGTTTTATCTTCTCGTTATTAGGTGGAAGATGTGAAATGCGTGGATACTAATATATGGTATAAATTAAAGATAATTTTTGAAATGTGATACGTGTGGTATATTAAAGATAATATTGAAATGTGAAACGTGTGGATAAGTGATGAATGATATAGATTAAATATAATATTAAAATGTGAAACGTGTGGTTAAGTGATGTGTAGTAAATGTTGGTTAAGTTTTGGTTATAATATGGGAGCTTAGCGTAAGGAGTTTCAAAACTTTCTACTTATCTTTTCTTCCACTCTCTAAAAATTGTTTAGTATAAGTGCCTTTTTGAGTGTACTAAGACCACCTTAAGTATTGGTGAATATAGTAAGAGTGCAAAAATTGTTTAGGTGAGTTTTTTTTATAAAAGTTGCACAAGCACCCACACATACATCACACAGTGTTTACAACTATTCCTTTAGAAGATTCATTCTGAAAACCTGCCTCTGACATATTGTTTTGAATATTAATTTATTAATTAAAAACTATTTTGAAGTTTACTCTACTCTATTTTGAACAAAACACAAATTTAGACTATCAAGTCACTTTTGATGATTTTATAATATACGAGTTAATGTATACCATGAAACTTATATGTTATAGTTACTAATTAAATTTATATATATATAGGGTCTCCATCCACAGCGACCGGTTGTTGGGGAGTAACCCATTTTGGCCAGCCGCTATCTCAAAATTCAAACCCACATCCATCATCTCACTCTCTCACCTCTTTAATTAAAAAGTTACAATTAGTAATTTTTAATTGTCAAGTTACTATTAACAAAATTACAATCAATCAAAAAGGCTTTTTAAATAATAAAAAATAAATCTTGAAATGTAGTTAAACGTGGTTTAAATTTATGAGAATTTGACTATTAAAGTTGGATATTCTTTATTTATTCATTGAAATTTGTCTTCATAAGAATTTTCATTTAAATGCTTTGTGGAGTATGTATGAAAAGTGCGGGTGTGTTAAGAATTAATTTAGGCTTTTAGTTTGGTGTGTGTCCATATTCAGTTCTTCATTTTTTTTGTTCATGATTTTTTTAATTTTTTTTGAATTATACAGTGCATCAGGCACAGGTTATCACTAGTATATATATATATATATATATATTATATATATATATATATATATATATAAATATATTGATCAACTACATAGAAATAATATTTATTCACATGTTAAGATAAGGGATATCATTTTCTTTCATACTCCTAAATTTTATGGTAAGAGTTACTACCTCCATCCCAAAATAAGTGATTTTTTAGGCTTAATATTTTTTTCCAAAATAAGTGATGTGTTAGAACTCCAATACGATTTTTGCAATATTTTCTCATATATGCCCTTATGCATTCAATTGTATTTAGTGCATCTTATCATCACTACAATTAAATGACACTCATTAACTCTTCAACTTCAAAGAAAATATATTAAGGGTATTTTTGTCATTTTAACTTGTGTATTGGTATGTGTGATTGTAAGCTAAAAAATCACTTATTATTGGACGGAGGTAGATTATTCATTTACAGCCTATCATTAAACGGTGAAAATTCCCGACATGATTAGAATTTCTGCTAATTTTGTTGTTCATTTAATATCTTTTAACCGTATATTTGACTGTTGAATTTAATCGTTATTGAATTGTGAACCTTATATATTATTCTGAACTCGAATGGATATTTCTGATATCGTATTGACAATTTGAATATTATTGGACTCTGGACAAATTAAATACAAATATTTAATATTTATTCTTATCTTATTATTCTTTTTATTTTTGTTCACTTTATATCATTTTTATTTGTATTAATCATCAGGACTAAGTTGTTGTGAGTGTCATTGGCCTAGGTGCAAAGACAATAAGTGTCTTTAGCATGTGTAGCAAGGTCACGTGGTAAAAGTTCTCGTTGCCTAAGTACGAAGAGTAACTGTTGATTGACATGATCATGACCATTGGTGTTACCGTTGATGAAATATTGATGGTGACTTTTAAATGGAGAAGATAGTAGACATTATGATATATTTAACTCTTATAACTGAATGTGTTCATTCCTCTGCAGTTGTTTGTTTAAAACTTATGTTGTTTATCATTTTTAAAATATTTGATTTTGATTTTGAAGGCTAAAGAGTAACTTATTTTTCGTTATCTTAGTCTCGATATTATTTAGTGGGCTATTTGAGATCGCAATTTTGTTTCATAATTCCTTTCAAGAAATAAGAGTATAACTGGTGGCGAGGGGGGAGACCAAGAGGATGGAATGATGGTCCGAATTAGTTGATGTATTAGTCCTCACCAAGTTGTAAAATAGTGTGACAATAATTGTAACTGAAGACTTGGGGTGTGTGTATGTGTGTGTGTTGTTATTGTACTATACACGATATTGTAATAATTTTAAGTAAAAGACTTATGTATGTTGTGTATATTAGGGACGACTCAAATTGGGTGGTGAGACCTTACTTTGGGGGCGTTACATGTTATATGTGTTGTTGGGGAGGTTTATAAGAAGAAGTCCAAGTCTTTTCGTTCAGCTTCGGACTCCGCTTGATGCGGAAAACTAGATCACCCACCTAGAGAAGATTGTGAGTGATTGGGTGTTCGAAAAATCAGAAGGTGATGAGGACTAGCAATTTATAAGTTAGAGTATGATGCTCAGAAATGGTCGAAATCATTGAAAGCTACGCAGGGAGCTGGATTCATCGATGCGCTCATATGGAGTAATTTTATGTGACATTTTCTCATCAGTAGCACTTCCCAAACGTTGATAGGAATGCGTATTCTAGGGAGTTTTATCAATTCGACAAAGGAGGCTGGGACTATACTGATTTCTAGCAAGGATTACTGGGTTGACTGGTTTTGCGGATTCAATAACAGTGACAGTCACACAGCAGGCAGAAAAGTTCAAATGGACTTTGAACTATGAGTATAGGTGACTAATCATCCACACTATAATTACATATGTATCTCATGTGACTAATGCATCTAAGAGTATGGAATGGATCCTAAAGACTTTCGAACTTTCAAATCAGAAGAGAGTCGAAAAAGAGATAGAGAGAGAAAGATGATCAGTAACTGCAAGCTAATGAGCAGTTTAATAGAAATAAAATAGAAGGAATCATAGCTAGAATGAGCCTCCAAAAGGATTTTTGAGCTTCCAAATCTGTCACAACTTCATTAAAACACAAGTACAAAATTTATGATGCACCATTTGCTTAGCATTAATAAATTAGCTCTAGCAGTATAATTGGTTCTAGCAACACCCCTTTGCGCCCTGATTATGAGCAGGAATTGGCTTAATTTCGAACGGTAACACTACTAGATCGATGTTGAAGAGATTTGATTCAGATATGTTGTTCTATTCATTATACACCTTGTCCCCATTGTTTGTGTTTGGTCATATTGATGTTTTAAAATGTTTAATTTTTTTTCAGGACATTAAAAAAACAAAACTTTTTTCTACGACGCTTATATTAACTTGATATTTCTACAAGTAAAATTTGATACGACACATCAGATGTCCAACTGATACTCCTTCTGTTGGACAGTACGTGTTAGCTCATGGATTAGCGGCACTTGTTCATTCGATGGATTTTAATGTACCTACTTTCTTGTTACAAAATGTTCATTTTAGTATTATTCTTTTATTTGTAGCAGATGAGTTGAGTCAATAAAATTTCAAAAAAAAAAACAAAATGAAAAACGATATATATTATATATATAATTGTTCTCAAATTTATTGTAATAACTCATATTTTTTTATAATTAAATATTAATAAATTTTGTTTTATTTTGGTTTGGTTTGGTCTAGATGTTATGAAGTTCATATTTTGTTTTCTTTTGAACTTATTTTTCATGCATAGAACTTTGTTGATCTTTGTAGAGTGATATATGTTATTACATTACTTTGGAGGTATTTTTGTCTATAATTTGAATTAGTTCAACATGTACGTTTAGAACTCTTTTGTTAGGGTTATGTCACACGTGTTGTGACATCGCATTACGGACATGTTCTCTTGACACCGAGACATGACACTTTATGTGGTGGTGTGATCAGTCAACGACGTATCGATCCTTATGTATGTTGCTTTGGGTGTGAGTTTTGGCCATTTAATATATTTGTTCAGGATGTGCATGGATTGATCCTAATTTCTGTTCTGCTTTGCGGATTGATGACGTCTGTGTTAGACACACCTTTCGATTTGCATGCATTTGGATTTGCGGTCCAATGTATGGTTTGCATGTGTGATATTATTTTGTTTTACATGTGTGGCAATGTAAATTTATGTTTTGTTCTGAGCTCATTATGAAATAACCACTTAGCCAATTTGATTCAGCTTCTGTTTGTTTCACTAATTTTGTTGATTCAGTTATATTATGTCCGGACTTTGGAGATTATATTTTCATCGGCATTTAAGCTTGAGACCTTGTTCTACTAGACATTTGATTAATGCTATATTTTTCTTTTGACGGGTTTTCAAGAGTGATTCAGGGTTGTGTGAAGAGAGCTGCCTTTGACCATCTAGGTTAATTTAGAATTTAAATTTTGATTATTTTGTAGATCTTTAAAGAATTGTATTTAATTCGACAGTTATAAATTATCAACTATTAAATATTTTAAAATTATTAATTATTTAAAATTTATTGTGTTTTGCATACGATCTTCATTTCATATTCAGGAAGGGAGTCTTAGATTTATAATCACAAATTCATACACTTTTTACTACTAAATTAAACATTTAGAGGTAGAGGTGAAATAAATTATATGCTTATAATTTGTCAAATATGCGCATGGGGCTTTTCTTTTGGAACGACTCCAATTTAATAAATATTCCTTTCATTTTAAATTACAATATTGTTATTGACCAAGTTAATTTAAAATTAACAAAAAATTGTTTTACTTTAATTAATACAAATAATAAATATTATAAATTAAATTAAAATATTAATAATTATAAGATTTATTAATTTATAATTATTTGTAAATTTTGAATTTGAATATTTTAAATTAACTTTTGAAAATCTATCTAATAAAATACAAATGATTTTTGAATTTCCCGCTCACTCAATGAATCATCTGGGCCGTCCAAAATTTGAGATAAATCCCACCGTTCATACATCTATCTAATAAAATACATATCTATCTAATAATCTAATAATAATTTAATAAAATACAAATGACTTTAAATTTTCGCTCACTCAATAAATTATTTTGGTCGTTCAAAATTTGAGATAATCATATTGTCCATACAGTGCCGGAGGCACGGGACCCGGCTAATATCTTATAAATTTAAAACGTACACTACCATATAAAAAGAAATCCACCTCAGCCAAATAATGAACAAAAACTCTTATCATATTTGGGAGGCTTACGAAACCTGGGGAGTTGGGACAAAACAAAAGACGTACAACTAATGTCTTATACATATTCCTCAACTGGTTCATAGTAAAAGACGTGCACAATTGAGAGACGGAAAATCTGGACAAAAGATAAAGCTGGGCCTAAGAAGATAATTGAGAGAGAGAGAGAGTTTTATATAGGTACGAGGATAGGGACAAAAATAAAATATAATAAATATAAGGGGGAAGATTTATGAAAAAATTAAACTTAGGGGCAAAAATAAAACTTAAACTACTACCATTTAAAAAAAATTAAACACACGGTGTATAATGTATTTAAACTTTCGTTTTTAACTCACTAAACTTCAGCCCTTCACTTTAGTCTTCAACCCAAAAAATCCGTCCCGTGCTTAGAATAGATCTTGGATCCGCCCATAATTATGAGCATAGAATAAAAAATAAAATAAGAACAATAATAACAAATTGTAATAAAACAAATTTTGTAAATGCAAATGAAAGGACATTTATGATACACTCTCAATAGGATGGTTATTTTTTTCCTCCCCCTTAGTATAAATAGGGATAAAGCTTTCGTTAGTTTCTAAATTATACTCCCATCGTCCTATGAAAAAAATCCTTATTACTATTTTGGATAGTCCCGTGTTAAATGTTTATTTTCCTTTAATAACCAAATTTTTACACATATTTGTTTATAACCCATAGCATTAAATATCTCATCTTTTCTTATTCTAATTCTCTCCATATTAATGACATTATTATGGGCAATTTTGTCATTTTATTCATCTTCTTAATATGCGTGAAAAGTCCACCAGACTTTTATCCTGGGACGGAGGGAATAGTTATTTTCGTG